>CALNVZ010003433.1:49564734-49591563 GCA_940671915.1 Paracentrotus lividus | reverse complement strand
CCTGGCACAAGACAGAGCTATTTGGAAAAGCATCATCAACAGGGTCACAAAGGGTCAGACATGACCTGTATGACATCGATCGATCGACAATAGCATATCTTGGCCAAAGTTGATGAAAACAGTTTCTTAACAAATAAAGTGAAAATTTATCATAAAACAATATAGAAATGTATGGCAAGTTGTACCCCTATGACATCACAGTTTTGTGACTGTGTTGCCAATTTGGTATAACTTTCTTATTTTTAGTCCGATTTTCTTCAAACTTTCTGTATTACATGTATGTTTTTCTAATTTGTCTGCTTATTATAAAAGCAACTTATTTTGGGTCCAGACCTTCCCTTTAATTCATATAAATCCTGATGAAATGGTTGTTATTTTATAAGAAATATAAGGTCTTTGAAGTTCAATACATGTACATTACATGTTTTTCGTTGATTTTCATTGAAATCTACCATCTTACAATGTAGGAGCATTGTTATAAATCTTTCCTAATCATTTTGTAGTTTCTTCAACAATTGAATACCAGAACGTCAATTCATTAGGCCAAGTAAAAAAAAATAAAAAAATGTTTCTCGTCCAGGTCTTTCAAAAAAATGAAAAAGAGGGGCTTTTTATTTTTTATTTTTTAATTTTCAAAATGGCCGCCATCTGAGATTTTTGTTAATCCTGTGTGTTTTTCCAATCACGCAAAACATTAAAATAATGGAGACATTGTAATTCACACAAGAAATTAATATATTTACAATGTTTTAATAATGTTAGCATCAAGTGTTAGCACTTCTAAGCATATAACATTCAATGCAGACAATGATATTTTGTAAAATTTAGTGATGAAGGGATAGTATCGGTTGCTTTTAAGCTGATGCAGCGCACACAACATAAATATGTAAATGTGCAGTACTGGTATCATGTCAGTGTATAGCAAATGATGTTTAAATTCAAGCAATATCCAGTACTACTAGGCCTACTCCAGTATCACTAATGAAACAAAATATTGTCAGAATTTGGAATTTTAGTATATGTTTTAGCACACCCTTACAAAAGTTAAAATGCTGTAGAGTCTAGGCCTACATGTATGTTAATATTCAAATGAAGTTTTAAACTAAAGCACCATATCATCATATTATACGTGACATCATCCAGCCACGATCACAAGCAAATTTATGAATGAAAATATAGTTAGCATGCGCAGTGCAAGCCGGCCCTGTGAATTTCGGGATTTTTCAATGTTAAAAACAAAGTTTTCAACAAAAAAAAAATCTCATTTTTTGAAAATAAAAAAAAACAAAACAAAAAATCGAGGCGGCCTCAAAAAACGAGGCGGCCTCAAAAAACGAGGCGGGCGCGGACGAGAAACATATATTTTTTTTTACTTGGCCTTAAGATATTTTTAGTGTGGTAGGTACATGTATGTGCATGGATGGATGGTCTGTGTGTTTGGATGGGGAATGGGTGATGATAATAAGAGGAAGTCTGGAAGACACTCTGCATTAAATAGAACATTGTCATGGTGTCAGTCAAAGAATAATCTTGAGAGGATTGAGACAGAACAGTTGAGATTAGGTTTTACAATTGTACACATCAAACTACAAATTGTACTATTAAAAAAAAATCTTAGTGTGTACACGTACATGTAGTCTAAGCCCTGCAATGTACATGCCATCAATGTAGTACGGGTTTGCTTTATTGATATACAAATGTACACATGTTAAATTGATTTTTACATGTACATTGTGTAGTACATGTACCGTTTGACTTTTGACATCACTGTCAGTTTTTGAGAGTGGGGAAGTTAAAGATGATCCAAATATAATCAGCTTTAAATTTTCTACCGTAAACAGTGCACTGCTGATCGTCTTTGAGTTCTGTGTATTTTCATAGCATTTTGTTTCATGGTACATGTTGCCGTTAAATTTGAAAATGGACGGTGAACACATCCTTGGAGATACTAGATACAAACAGATTTTAGGCCCTATAACGACCGGTAATGTCGCACAATGCATAATATCACAGACATGCATCTTTGCAGTCTGGGACCAACCTTTGACCTTACCATCCGAAAGTCTTGACTTTGATGCGAACCTGGGTATGATTCTTATCAGTTTGTGGGCCTAAGAGAAAACACCTAAATGATTTAAATTGATTACATGATGAAAACAAAAATTAGCCTCTGTACTGATGTGGATCGGACCGAGGTTGACTCCCGGTCATGTGCTTCAGGTGGTGAGGTCAAAGGTTGGTCCCAGACTGAAAAAAAATGCATTACATGTACATGTACCTACATGTACTGTACATACATGTATGTACATGTAAGCCTACATCTCAAAGATGCATATATGCAAGGAACTACGTGCACATGTAATTTAATATTAATTGTTGAACATTTACATTCGCACATTATTCCTTTCACATACTGTACTGTACAGTACATGTACATGTACATGTACATTGTATGTAGGCACAACTTGTTGGAATGTCAACAACGCAAGGCTACAATACAGGTTACAATACAGTTCAGCCTGGCTTTGTGTTGAGGTGAAATGCACCTCCTTTCTTCTCTTTTCAATTGAACCATTCACCTGCATCAAATTGTGAACAATCAATACATGTACATGTAGGTCTACTTCTTTTTATTGGAGTTATTGTATGTTTTTGCCAAGGAGAGGTGATGTTGTGAGATGTTTTTTTTGTTTTTTTTTGTTTTTTTTTGTTTGTTCGTTTTTTTTTATTTATTTGGGGGCTGGGTATGTTGCGGTATCTTACATGTATATTGGAGCAAAGATTGAGCTCCATTACCCATCTTGCAACGAACATTGACTTCAATGAATGCAGGAACATTGTTGTTGTTTATTTTGTTTTGTTTTGTTTTTTTTTTAAAGAAAAAGAACAGTGACAGTGACAAAGAGAAAGCAACATTTGTATACAAACCTACTGTATGTACATACATGTATATGATATTCGCTCTGGTACAATGTACATTGTACAAGAACTCTGTATGTATGTTTTTTGTTTGTTTTTTTTTTTGTTTTTTTACATCTCAAGCGTCCTAAATTTTAGAGACTTGTGTCTCCTTTTAGTGAAACTTTGGCATCTTTGAAACCAGAATAGCAGGCTGCAGTGTTGTGATTACTACTGAGTACAGTTCAGCCTGGCTTTGTGTGAGTAGTAATCACATAGGCCCCCTAATCAGCAGAAAGAACAAAAATTACTGACCACCATGGATTTAAATTCTGGTGCAGTAGACCTACATTGTACGAAAATATTACTGACAAAAAATAAAAATAAGGAAAATATTAAAAACTAAAGTTTCAAAATTTCATAAAGAATAAAAGGATGAAAAGGTAGTCAACAGCCACTACACTTTTGTAAGATTGGTATTAAAGTGAGATGATACTCGAGTATAAATCATAATATTGCCACGATTTACAAAAGCTGTAGCAAATTAATCCCCGTTTTTATTATCCGTAATTTATAAGATTTTAGGCTTCATTGGAGGATATGCTTTTCTATTAACGCTGACAGACATCTTGATGAAAGAAAATACTAAATGAAAAATGCTCGGCCTTGTGGCAAGAAAAATACTTGGCCTCGTGGGAAAATACTTAGCCTCGTGGGAAGACCTCATTATTGAAGAAGGCAGGGCTTCATTCTAGACATTTGTTGTACAGCACACCATCTGATCTGATTATCTTTGAAAAGATTATTTTATATTACATGTAGTTACACATTCTAATATGTTGATATTTTTGTAGCCATTTTTTTTTTCAGTGACAAAAGCTGATTTCTTTCCTGAAAAGTGAGATATTTCACCCAATTTTCTAATCTTCACCAAGGAATATTGTCCAAAACTCACGTTTTAGGTTTTGGATGAATAAGATTTGTTTCTTTATCTATATGAAACATATCAAATCAATTTCATAGACATTTTGTAAAGCTTAATTTTGTTTTATTTGAGTTCCAAAACACTCTCTGCTCTAACTGTAATTAATTAACTTGTACAGTGTACATGTAGCCTTGCCTTTGATACAAGTTCATTCAGAGTCTGGAATTGAGTCTAGCCATCAATCAGCAAGTAATTTTATTTCTAATTCTCCTTATCATCTTTCTTTTGTACTCTGAAAGCTGCTTTTACCCTAGTTTATACTTTATTGTATGGCACCAAGCATGAGATGTCTTTTTAATGTATGGCTGCCAGATGCATTTTGCATAAATATTGAAGTAAGTAGATTGCAGAACAAGTTGGTGAATGAGAAGATCAGAGATTGCCTTTAGCTCCCAAACCTTTTCAGCCAAATTGCTTCTGCATGCAAAATCAATTTGTAGCAATTTGTTCAATGTGTTTTTAGTTGTGTGCAATTTGCCAGGCTCAGTCAAAGCAACAAATTGATACATGTTAAGTCTGTTTACAGGGTACACATGTACAAAATATTTACAGAATCCCCGATCTTTATTCAAGCGCAAAAACAAAACATGTTGGAATTGAACACTTTATGATAGAATGATAGCTCTAGATTTATTAGTATGAAATGGAATATAAATGTAATAATAATAAATAACTTTTAGTGTAATCTTTAAACAGAGAAGGTATATACTAGTATACTGCAGTACAGGTAAAATGACGAGTACAAATAATTTTAGGTTGCTAGGAACAAGTTTAGATTTGAACTTGGAATATGTGGTGACCCTTCTGAGGTGGAGGAGGAGTGCATTCCAGAGTGCAGGGCTAGACACAGAAAATGTTTGACTTTCCCAAGAGTGGTGTGTTTAAGGCATGCATTGTATGATTGGAGTCAAAAACGAAGTGCTGGTTCATAGGCATGTACATGTACAAGATGGTCTTGTAGAAGATTTGTTTACAAATATGGGAAGCCAGTGCAGGGAGTAAAGGATTGGACTTGGAAGAGATGTGAGTCAAGGGTTTGGTGAGTGTGATCGATAAGTCTTGCCGCTGAGTTTTGTAATCGTTGCAAATGTGCAACAAATGTAGTTTATAGAACTTGTTACATTTACATCATGTAAGTTAAAAATTTGGATTCATGTGAACTATACAGTCTGTGTCAAAAAAAATGGTACAGTCGGGGGAAAAATAATTTAGGTGTGAAATCGTTTCATATAATATGTGTACATGTACACTGTATGTGGTACCAAATTAAAGTCAAAAGATTTTCCTTGCTGATGCTCTTTGTTCTGTATAATTTGCTTTCGTAAAACAAAAGTTATGCTAAATTTTGTGCGACGAGGAACAAATCAAAATTACGCACTCCTATTGTTCTGGAGCACTGAATTCATGGCCATTATGCGAAACCTACACAAAGGCATGGGACGGCGTGCAAAAAATGGATTTTTCTGATTACAGAAAATTAGTCATATCTCAAAAAATACTGCACCAAATGTGATGAAAAAAATTGCAGAAGAAAGTCTGATTTTCCTGCTTTATGAAAATACCAAATAATAACAGGATGTGATTAATTTTCATACTATAAAAAAATGTTTTCCAACTGTACCATTTTATTTGACACAGACTGTACATTGACAATGGCTTTTACATGTATGTGGGCTATAGTATAGGGCCCATACTGTAGCTATGATTTGCCCTGGGTTAAAAAAAAAAAAGACTGACAACTATGGCACAGGGCATATTATCGAACTACATAGACGACATATAGAATGTCCATGTATGTACATTTGTAGCCTACATGTACATTTGTACAGTTTGTAAATGTAGACTGAATTCACCATATTATTGCGCATGTCAAATATTTGTGTCCCTTAGTATTATCATAAAAGCCGGATTATACACTATGTAGTCTTGGATAACTATACTCTAACTATAAAACATTCAACGCGACCATTACACCAATTTTTTCACACTTATTTTTTGTGAAAATGGATGTACAATGTACAATGTACAAGAGCAGATCTGGCACGCTCTATTGGCATTGATTAATTTCAGATGTTCATACTACATGTAATGTAGGTCAAAGAGGTCTCAGGCCTTCACGTCTGTCTTATTTGGTGGGAAATATTTTTTTGATTTTCTTTATTTTTAAAGTTTTTTGTATGCTCTGTATAAAAAAATAAATTAGTAGAAATGATTAGGGGAAAGCCTTTAAAAATGGATTGTTGAATGGATCTTTGACTCTTTTCTGGCAACTTGTGTCTGATTTTAATATGATGAGTCACAATTAATATATTAACCTGAAATTTAATGAATTTTCCTCCTCATCCATGTCTGAAAAGTAGTTTTATATTAAAAAAAAAATTAAAAAAAATAGGGAATTTGCCGGGACCCCAGATTTTTTTAAAAATAGTAATATTATTATGCACATTTAATAATGACTTTTAAATCTCATTTTTAAATGATATATTTTGTCATATAGGTATTATCCTTCAATCCATTTTCAATAAACTCAAAATTTGGAAGATTATATTTTTACATAGGTAGAACAAAACTGTTCACCAGCTTTTAGTAATCATCATCATCATCATCATCACCACCATCATCTTCATCTTCATCTTCATCATCATCATCATCATCATCATCATCATCATCATCATCATCATCATCTTCATCATCATCATTGGCCTCCTTTCGTCTCGAGAGACGATGGTCTGCACTTTCCCTGGTGCCTGTAAAGTCCTATACGTGAATCACAATCCTTTTTGCAGTTTCCACAGACAAAAAGCTTTCAATAGTACCATATATGAATAATATAGCCTAGCTAGTTATTTTCCAAGTATTTAAACTTACAGAGCTACTAAGTATCACGCATTTTGGGTCCATCTCATGATCTCACGCAGAACACCCTCTTTCTCACGCAAAATAGAAAAAAGTAGCATTTTTTTAGATTTTTAACCATTTTTTGGCCTCAAAACACTAACAATCGGCGGTTTTGTCGCTCATTAAACCCTGCGAGTGCAATGTTTTCATGCAGGCAATCTTTATATGCAAGATAGCTTACTACGTGCTACATGTGTAGCATTCGTGCGCGCCTTCTTCGTGTACAAATTACTACTGCGGGCGCGTGCACATATGGTAACGCGTGCGCACTGCTTCCAAACACGATGCGAATAATCTCGCACAAATTTTTTTTTTTGAACTTGGCATCTCAGAACTTAATATTTACATCCAAATGCATTTTAAAACAGCACTATCGCAAAGGAATTTTAACATTCTCTATTCTCTAATTGGTGTGTTTACAAAATGAATTCCTTCAAAATAATTTCTTCAAAATAGATTTTTTTTTTTAAATAAAAGGGGCACCCTTTTGGACACCCCCGCTTGTAGGGACCACATGCAGCAGAGATGCACTGCCAGATGTTCGGTTTGCTAAATGTGCTACAATATTTAGATACTGAATATGAAGATATTGAAAATCAAAAGCCTCATGTGCAGTTGCCTGACTACATGTATGTGTAAGAGATGTAAGTGTTTTTAAAAAGTGAACTGTTTGCTCTAAAAAGTAGGCTTGTGTTATTAGGAGCCAATTGTTTGACATTAGGCTAACCCTTAATACAGGTGCTTTTGTATACCAGCAATTCAGGATGTGATTAATTATTAACAACTAGTTAGATGATGATGCATCTTTTTGTCAGTTCTATTTAGGCCTGTCCCCCTTACATGTAGCTTGAGTTTTCAAATTAACCCTTTCTTTTTATGCTCCAGCAAATTAACCTAATCAGAACTAGCTTGAGATTATCTGTAATGTGACCGTAATAGTTAGGCTATTTTGTGGGCTTAATCTTGTGCTTTTAGCCCTCGTTTACTAAGGGTGTGCTCAATGTCCATTTTCACATTTACACAGCAACATTAATTTTTTATACGTGTACAAAACGCAATTACAAAACACAGAACACAAACATGATATTTGTTAGTCTGTCGCGAGCTTCAGTTGACAGGACGTCAGCGCGGTGAATAGGGGGACATGTTAGTTACACATAATAATTTTGTACTGCGTTGATATGGTTTGAAAAGCATTACAGTAGGTTAACAGTTTCAAAATCTCAAATGGAAAATGATCTACACAGGTGTCTATAGATACTGAAGCATATGATAAGCTTGAAACTTTCAAGAGATTCCCAATTGATCTGTTATGTTTAAAATCATGTTAGCAAAATGAGCTAAATCAAGTAATTACAAATTTGAAACCCATTCAATGTTACTGGATCCCTTCAACTCAGCTACATGTGCATACATACATTTGTAATCAAGAGCTATGTTCACACGGGACCATTGAGGTTTTAGTCCTCAAGGATTGTATCCCTAAGAATTTAAACCCCGACGGCTTGTTCTCGATTCGGGTTCACACGGTGTGCTTATCCTCGAGGACTATGTTTTCGAGGATAACTTGGAGTTAACTTGGAGTTAATAAGGCTTGTCGTGTGAACGATACTAATGATGTGCTAGCTTTTACATGTAGTTAGTATTCATGATTGATTACTGTTATGACATGAAATACCAAACAATGGTTTGATGACAGTCTTCCATGCTGATGATTGATGTGGGGGACTGTTGATATATGATAATGAAAGATAAGAAGTATGTACATGGTACATATAGGGTGTGTTCAATGTTCATTTTCAAATTTAAATGCCAACATGAATCATCATACAAAATGCAATAACAAAGCAAGAACACAAACGCTGTCAGCGGTACACTGTTCAGTGTCAAAAATTTAAGGCTGATTATATGTCCATCGTTTTTAAATTCGCTGCTCTCAAAAACAAACATCTGCAGCTTTTTTCACTTGCAGTAGAAGCTTCCACTACGAGAGCACTTTCAAAGACGTTTGAAAACTCAATTGTGTTCAGTGTCGCATTTCGTTGCCTTCGCGATGCTCAAGGTCATAAAATCAAAGCTGGTCGTCATTCAAAATGCATCTTTTTTGGCGTTTAAATTTTCTTCCAAATGGAGATCTGAAACAAGTTTATTTTTATGACCGGGAATGGGGACAATGAACACCCACTTTGTTTCTCTTTATATCAGTGTTTTGTAATTGCGTTTTGTATTATGATTCATGTTGGCATATAAAATTTGAAATTGAACATTGAACACACCCAAAAATAAGTTTTGAATCTGATACATGTTTTTCACTGCAGGAGGATGTATTTTCAAACAGTCCTACATTTATTATGTATTATATCCCTTATCTAAGATTGTTTGCATTGAGAGTGTACACAAGGAGAAAAAGAATAGTTTAACTAAGAAAAACGTTTCTCAAGAAATAGTTCGTTTTTCTTCATGACGTCACGCATAGTACATTTTTTCCCTAGGGAAAAACTGGACTATACATTTTTCCGACCCCCCCCCCCACCCTATTCATGAGTTGCGCAACGCAACGCAAGCGGTGCTACTCTGCTGCTTTTACCTGAATTCTCCACTGTATGCCACGGGAAACTTTCGGCGAGCTGCACTGACCAGGTGCGCTTACATAATAGACGATTATTATGTTCATTAAAAAAATTAAAAGGAATGGTATTATAGTGGAAGGGATATAAAACAAATATACAATGACTCATTCTCAGAACAGGTTAAAACTATTCGCACTCAGGAACATCACATAGTACTGGTCATGCGTTTTAAGTTGGGCCCATGTTCTGTGACACACTCAAAATTTGTACTAATCGTGCGCATTTCTATGAAGTGGCTCTAACTTTTTCAAATTTTATATTAACCCCACACAAAGTTATACATTTTCTGGAAGCTGAATGTCTGAGGAGTTCAAAAATGTGCTTAAAATTAACATAAGTGGCGCCCTTGAAAGGTTATGAATCTTAGACCTGAAAATTTGTGAAAAACGATGCTTTGGAAAAAAATTGCAACAAAAAATACTGTTTACCCTACAACATTAATACTGGCAGATTTGAACTCTCACTTTTAGAGCTTTCCAACATGTAAAACTTTCTATACCCTGGGGCAGAGTTTAACGCATTTTGCTCCAGGCTGGAATGATGACTTCGAAAATTTCAATTTTTAAGAAAATGTATCTTGTTGCAGTGTTCTAAGTACTAAATCCCTGTTAAGATACTAGAAATGTGATGAAGGATCCTATAAGTTGCTAAGGCAGATAGAAGTAGCAAAGTCAGTTACTGACATGTGAAAGTCCCTTTGTCTAATTGGTAAACATTACTAACCATAATGTCACATACCATGTAATATAAGAAGTTCTTTAGCTGATATAGAAATTGTCATATCTTTACAACAGTCACAATGTACTACCAGTGTACAACACTTAATCTGATAATATATTTAATTATGGATCATAAACAAGCTTAAGTATTTCACCTGGTTGAAGCATTCCAATCAAATATATACACCCTTCTATGAACTTGATTTAACTCATGCACCACCGCATTGGAGACTAATTTTCTGCACCGACTCCTCCTCCCGCCCCCTGATCTTCGTAGTTAACATAAATGAAGAGAACATAAATATCTTTAACATGATTGAATTTATTGTATCCCACATGATAGCTGTGATTTCCACAGTACCCAAATATCCAGGACTATACTATACAGCTGTACCCAGCACTACGAGACCATGCCACAAATATATATGCGTTAGTTTTGTCTACACAACACTACTTTTGAGGAGCAGATGTCAAAATTACAACTATTTGCAGGCCTACCGAACTCAAAACGCATGACCAATTACTATAATGTAATTAAGATTCCTCAACTAACATATAAACTATAAAAATCAAGCTACATTGATTATTTTAGCAGGGTTTATGAATTTCAATCCAAAGATATTCTTCTGTGCACTTGATTTAACTCATTACAGCACATTTGCCAAATTTGCTGCGCCGACTCCTCCTGCGCCGACTCCTCCTCCACCCCTGACTCTCGTTAATTAACAGTTAATTAACAGACAATGATGAAATTGTGACATTTTTAAAAACATGTATTTTGTTGCCCTACATGAGAGCTTTAATTTAAGAGCAAATTCAGCTATATAGCTTGTATAGTTTTTAAGTAAATCAATAAACAAAATCAAATTTGAGGAGCAGATGTCACAACTCCACCTTTTTAAGGGCCCAACTCAAAACGCATGGCCTACTATTCTCTCTCGGGCCGATGGCCCTCGAGAGAATAGTACTATGTGATGTTCCTTCGATGCGAATAGTTTTAACCAGATCCTCGATTGTCATTGTATATTTGTATATTATTTATTTTTTTGTTACTTCCCGTGACCTACAATATTCATATTGAAGGTCAATGGTTAATTATCTTTTAAAGATAAATTAAAGTTCTTGCCATGATATTTAATTGAGCACTGAAGAAACTATCACAAAAGAAAATGATTGCAAAAGGTTTACAACAATGACAAAGTTTTGTTATTCCTTAGTCAGGTTTTGAAATTAACAAATTAATAAGAAATCATATAAATTTGACTGAGAGTCACATGCTATGCACAAATGTTCAGTCCTAATAGTTCAACTATTTTTGTCATTTTATATCTACATGTATGAAGGATTTGAAAAGCAATAATTCTTTCATTTGTATCTCTTTCTGAGCCTGAATGCATGCGACGCCCTAATTTTTTGGCACATACCGGTAATTGTTTGGATGTGAACTTCCGGTTTCGGCCAAGAATGCATATATTACTTATGCTTGCTATATTTATAAAAATGTATCTGTGAATCATACATGTCCAAAATTCTCTGGAATTGCCCATATGGTTTCTAGAATTTGCAATTGATTTAAGTTTGCCAAAGTGAATAAAGTGTCTTTAAAAAAACAAAAGTGAGAGGAAAAATTACATTCAAATAAAATCAACTTTGGATTGCTACAAGATATGGTAAATATAATTGTGCAATTGGAAATAAAATATGATGAACATTTTTTTCTGTTCTCCCCAAACATGATACATGTAGATATTATCAATGTACATGTATGGATGAGAAAATAATAACCCTATAGTCCAACAACATTAAATACATTTACTGCATGGTCTCTCTATTTATAGAAAGACCCCCATACCATTTATTGGCATACAACGATACGCAATTCACCGGTACGTGTACTACGCTTCTTCAAATTTGTGCATGCACCTTCCTTTGTGCCTTTGGTTTCTTTTCTCAACAATTCCCATTGAAGCATGATATGAGTCAACCTTTAGCTATGCATGCCTTCACTTCAGGTGGTACAGTGCTAGTCTGTAGCACAAAGAAAATGTAAAGGAGGTTGAAGTGTAAATTTCATGTGAGAGTTTACATTGCAGGAGGTCTGCAGTTCAATAATAATTCCCCTTCTAGTGGTTGAAAACATATCGTTTTTGAAAAAATAATGTACATGTAGGGGTTACTTGTGGTTTCATGATTAGATTGATATTTGTGTGAGAATTTCAACAATAATTGCAGTCAGAGAGATTTGCATGTTGCACTTACTATACATGTACGTGCTGTGACAACTAAACACAACACAAAAAGAAAGTTCCCCCTATTTCAGATATCAATAATTTTTTAACCAGGAGGAATTAAAAAAAATCTAATTATATGTCCATGTAGGGAATTTAAGTAGCCACAATGGGAGCTAATTTTAGGAAAAATCATCAAGTCATGCTTCAGTGAGTAATGATTGAATGCAAAAATGTCATTTTTTGAAGTTCGCAAGCCTAAAATGGCAACTTTGATTCAATAATAACGGACCCATTTTCAGATTTTAAACATTTTACACGTCAGAATGTATGCAAAACGTGCTTTCCAATATACAGAAACAAAATTTGCGTCAAATTTCACGGTTGAGTAAGCATGCAGCAAAAATTGCCCAAACTGCGATTTTTACTTCTTTGCCATGGTGTAATTGATCAAATATGAGGGAGTTCCTGTTTTGGAAGTGTACATACAACCAATATCCATTTATTCACGGTTGAATGCACCCATCAAACAACCAAAAATTAGGCCATTTTAGAATTACGAAAATGGATTGCAGTAATTTTATGCATTAGAAAGAATCTCAATAACATTTTTTGGGTTGTATTATATTCTTTGGGCACATGTCAATGATCCTATGGCATTTATTTACAAATTCATGCTTCAGTGAGCATGTGAGACTGGAAAAGCCCTTTTCTCACATTTGGACTAAAATTCAGAGTCTTACTTTGATTCAATATAACAATTCTTTTGGGGGAGTACTTTTGATTTTATTTTCACAAAAATCCAAATGTTTCACGCCTCAGTGGGCACAAGATACAAGAAAATCATGAAAATGAGAAGAAAGTTTGGGGCTTCGTCATGGTTCAGTGACTTTTCGAATACGTAATTTGAATCACGATCATGTTAGCTAGGGTTCAGTTGAAGCTGTGTGCCAAGTTTCGTGACATAACTCACAGTAGAATTAACAATAATCATCAATGAAATTGGCCGAATTTCACATTTGTCAGGTATTGATTTCCTCCTCCATTGACTTTATGTACAGAGGTTTAACAAAAAATTAACAAAAGTAAAGTTTGGCATATTTTAATTGTCAGTTTTTGTCCATTTGACTATGAATTATTTTTTGAAACTTTGCACATAGCTTCAACTGGTCTCTAACTAACATGATCTGGATTCAAATTACGTATTCGAAAAGTCACTGAACCATGACGAAGCCCCAAACTTTCTTCTCAGTTTCATGATTTTCTTGTATCTTGTGTCCACTGAGGCGTGAAACATCGAGATTTTTATGACTTGTTATATTTAATCAAAGTAAGAATTTGAATTTTAGTCCGTACGTGAGAACAGGGCTTTTCCAGTCTCATGTGCTCTTCTGGGGTTAGTTGGAACATTTTGAACAGGGTTAGTTGGAACATGTACTATAAAGTAAATAGGTTTCAGCTGAATAAAAAAATAAAAATCATATACATGTAATTCAATGAAGTGTTCCGAAATATTCCTATAAATGTATATCAGTGCACATTGGACAATTTTATTTTGGTTTAAACAAAATATATTGCAGAATGCTACTTCACAGGACTTGAGAATATCTGTATCTGAGTGGATGCTATCAAGTGTAAAAAAACATGAAGACTTAAAGTAAAAAAAAAAAATGAACACCAATCTTTAATATTTTAATTGGAACCAATAAAGCAAGTTAGCTGAACCCATGCAATAATGATGCAGGTATTTTAAATATAATTGTATATGATATAGTGCACAATGTTTCAACTTACCCCATACCTTGTTCCAACTAACCCCGTGTCTGGGGTTAGTTGGAATAATAATGGTATTTTTTATTGACATCTCAAGAAAGCATAATTACAAAAAATTTCATTCTTTACATAATACAACATACACAATAAAATATTACAATATAACCAATATCACGATGGCAGAAATTCTGAATTTGTTGCGATAATGTTTACATAATATAGCTGTTAAAACTTCACAACTCAAATTACTCTACTTAAACATATTCATATTAGCGTAGAAAGAGAGAGGATTAGAGAGAGAAGAAGAGAAGAGAGAGAGAGAAAGAGACAGAGAGAGAGAGAGAGAGAGAGAAGGAGTGTTAGGAAAGACGGAAAGGGACGAGTTAGACGGCCAAGAGAAATAGGAGACATTGACAGAGAAGAGAGGATAATATAGAAAACAATGGAAAAAGAGAATAATTTACATCTGTAGCATAAAAGTTGACAAATTGGTTACAATGACATGAATTTTACGCTCTGAATGTACATGACTGTATTTGCCTTTCTTCAACAAGAAGTATATTGGTTAGTGCTGAGACATTATGCACTATTTCATCGAATATATGGGTGAGAAACATTTTGTTTTGAAAACTTATGAAATGAGTAATGAGGGAACACTTGACATGACTTGTTGAAGATGGATTTTTTTTTCCGGAACCAACATTAAGTTTAAGAATTTTATGGGGTACATTTGATATACACTCAACTTGATTGTTGATTGTTTCTTGAAATAAATCCGCTTTTGTTTTTACGGCCAGTTTTGTGAAAATGTTCCATATAACCCCGCTCTCCCCTATCCCAACGGTGGCTTTGAAGTCTTGGCCAGCTTAAGAACACCTTGTTTGTACTCTGATCTAGCCACAAACAAATGTCTTGCATGTGTTTGGAAATGAGAGAGTGTGGGAAAAGCAGTGAAATCTAAGATCTACATGTATGTATCAATATGCTAACAATGATAGTCTAGCGGCAAGGCCACCTTTTCATAGGCAGTTTAAGCACAAAGGCGGGGGTGGGGGGGGGGGGAGCGGAGGCATAACAAATCTCCAAGGCCAATTGGATGAGCATCAAGGACAGTCAACAGGGCATCCATGGCCTTGGCCTTCAGTGGCCTCTGGTTAATATAAGCTATCCATATACACAGGTCTATGATGCTAAGAAAAATGCAGGGAAATCAAACATGTTAATTTTTTAGGTCTCTGCAATGTTTGGGTTGCCAAGATTGCTGTGATTTTCTGAGAATAATGCGACTGATTGATTCATGATGGGAGTTTTTGAGATACATGTACCTCCTCTATGAGCTACAAGTTCCAAGACCTATGCGTTAAATCACTCAGCTATTAGGGATTGTCCTGACACTATTACCCTTTTCTCATGACGGTTTCTTTACCCCGTAAAGAGAAAAGAGAAAAGGGTATACTGTATGTAGGGCATTAATTATACTTGTATATGTACATGTACTACAGATGCAGTATAAATGCCATAAGGGCCCAATGTAAAAATACTAATGTAAAGTATATTATGAAACATCCTTCTGGCTCTTATCAGGTATTGATTAGTCTTATACCTTGCTGTGCAGACGCAGTATGATAGAATGTGTAATAAGCAGGTGCAAACAAGATGTTGTCCATCTAAAACCAGCTACATGTACATGTAGTTTCCCCTCCCACCAGATTCCAGCTCAAGTGCCAATAATACAAACATTAATGTTTAGTGCTCCTAGTTTTTTAATTTGTTAAGAATTGTAATGATATATCGTGATAGGGGACGCTATTATTGAAGTAGGCTGTACATTTTACATATAAAATGTTGATTTGCTCCTAAATGACCGCACATTTTGTCTGATGTCCCACAGTGCCTTCCTCTTTACCTCTTCAGCCGCTGAATATATAAGAACAGACTAATTGCTTCCAAAATATAGAGTACTTACATGTAGTTCTCTGTCATGCATTCTTGGTCGCGATTTCGCCTAGGCCCCCTATATTTTTACGAGATTCTCTTTCATTTGAGAGTATTTTCACTCTGTGAATTTATTTTCTTCATATTTAACTTTTACCAAAAATCTTTTCCTGCTCTTTCTTGCATCCCATTCAGTTACCTCAGTGGAGGGCTTGTGCTGGTGTAGTTCTTTGTTTGATGCTTAGTTACCGTTGTTGGTTATCAGTTTTTTAAAAAGCAAAAAAATAAATTGCATGAGGATTGAAGGAAATCCATCAAAGAATAACGAAGTTAAGAATATTCAAAGTTTTTATTTTATGAGGTCGCTTGCGAGCAAATCTCCCATAAATTTCATAAATTTGCGCATGCGCATTTCCCAAACTCACTTCCAGGTTAGAAAGACACTCGCCAATCTGTCTGTGAGCAACCTGATGCGATGACCCTGATGCGAGTTTTAAGGACAGTAAACCACTTTGTTTAATCATTATCCTCAATTCATATTTTTCTATGAATTAGTTGAATCTTTGATATTTGTCTTTTTTTGGGAAAGATGAAAAATAATCAATTATTTAAGAAATTTCTCTTTTGTTTTGGTGCTTCCGAAAACGCCAAGTTTTCACAATTTATTACTGATTTCAAACGTAATTATTGTTATGAGAGGTAAGAATGATCCATGCTAGTTCAATAATCGTTGGATTTTTTTTTCATTTGGTGTTTTTTTTTAAAAGGCAAGATATCGCAGTTCCCCCCGAGACACCTCTGTAGCGGTTTAGCGTGCACAACTTGTTTTCTTTATGCAAATTAGGCAGACCGAGCGAAAGCTTTTTCGAAGATAATTGGGGTCGTACCCCGAGACTGCACCTGGGATACAGAACCAGGTTCTCTTCTCAGAGAAACCCTCTCCATCGCTACCTTGCGAACTGGTGCTATGGATTAGAGGCATGCCTTCACACGCTTTTCAGTCATTGAATATTATTTCATCTTTGCCGATCCTGGATGAAAGCGTTTCGATGTCGGCTCCAGCACCTCTGCCTTCACAGTCTCCCTCTTACGTTCATACATTGGATATTGAGATACCTGCTGGGCCTTCCTTTCTGAATTCTCCCCCACATGAATTCTCTTGGCACTCTACTGGGTGAAGATCATTCCCACTTGTTTGTACAAGTTTGGGGGCTGGGGGATCACTGGGAGTCTGAATCTGTTGCTCTGTCAGTTTTTTCAACCGCTTGAGAAGACACCATAAAGCTAAGGGTGTTGCTAGCAGCGGAGGCGTTGGCGTTGTTCTAGCACTCACAGCCTTCGGATACTGGATCTACACAAGGAGGAATATGAGGGTGCTGCAAAGGACCTACAAATCATTACACTTTCGTCCCCCAGAACACAGAGGAGTTCCTGATATTTAAGTAGGTTTCTTTGAAGTTGATGGGCATGGCTGGTAGGCCGTTGTACTTCTAGTTGATAATTTCGTAATGTGACAAGAAATGGCTAGACTGTTTATGATAAGCATTCTGCATACATTATGTGGTATTTGGGGCTTTTCATATACGGGATTCGGGAACAAACTTTGTTGGGCAATATCCAAATATAGTAAATAGTGGTAGGAAAATACGAGCTGTGATTGGCTAGATTGGTACCACGTGACCTTCCTTCAATTTGTTATATTGTACATATGTACAATATAACTTTCAAATTTTGGAGGGGAAAGCCCGTGTTAAATGAATGGGAAAAATATCGATAATATGGATACTCTTGAAGATTGATTGATCAACGCGACGTGACATGGAGTGACATTAGCCGAAAATGGATATTAAACACAGGTAACCATCCATTAATTTCACTCACCGAGGCCAAAAAGGGATCTTTAACAAGACGGTGATAATTCTTCAAAAACTAACAATATCCTGCAGTTCTCCTTGAATATTTTGTAATCTTATTTTTACAAAATAAAGTGGACCTAATGGGCTGACGTGATTCATTTCCCTCAAACTCAACGGGTTCCTTACGTTACACGAAGCCAGAGTGGATGGGTAACTGCTATGCCTATCCCTGGTTCATCCATCGTTTATCAGGTGATCGTTCTCTAGATTACGGAGTGAATTAAAGCAGTTTGCGTTTGAAATTCATAAATAAAGGATAAGTTAACGGACCATAAAATCTCGTCCTAACTAATACATTGTATTATGGTATTATGATACCCGTCAGTACAGTGTTTGATACCCTTGCCTGATGAAGGCCCCTGCCGTAAGTTTCTTTGTATTGCGGTTAAATTATGAGAACGATCAGCTGAGAAGGATGGATGAACCATGGATGGGGATATGAGCGCTTCGTGAGCAGTTACCCATCCGCTCTGGCTTCTTGTAACGTAAGGAACTCGTTGAGTTCGAAGGAAATAAATCACTCTAAGATGTACTGCGGCGCATGCCACGGTAGTCCGTACGCACGCGGGCAGCGTCCCGGGGGCAATCGGGGCTAATCTATCATCAACTTTAGGGGGTCTATTTACTAAAATACATAGTGAACGCTCTATCTTGCATCATTACTGGACTATATGAACTCCAAATACAAATTATAGAGTGTACACTATTTCTATAATATTTTTGTGGCATGATTTTCTTCACCCAGTACAGAGGGATTTGAAACTGACTGCAAGAATGGGATGACAGCAATGTAAGAGATGACAATGTACATTGTATGTGCTTTAGATAGAGCCACATAGCATCTCCTTACATAGCAATGTGATAGGTAGGCCTCATGAATGTTACTACTAGATGGCTTCTTCACATTGCTATACAGACTAGGACAAACTACGCCGGTGTGTATCACGCTCATCCTCATCAGGCATACCTATTTTAATATCTTTATTTACATGTACTCTCAGATACAAGCGGTTCTACCTTTCATACATTTGTACATATCATTTTAAAAAAAAATGAAGACATTTCTGCAGTCCAGAGTTTAATTTTAGGGCTGTGTATGCTTGCACCATGCCCTATGGGACAGGCCTGCCTCCAAGCCAAGTACATGTACATAGCAGACTAACTAGTGGAGTGATGTTGAAACATAAAAGGAGATCATGTTATTACTTGTGACATGTGAGATGGTGAGAAGTTTAATAGCTTCTTGATATCTGCCTACATGCATCATGGACCGTACTACAAGGTATTATGCTGCTGATGTTCAGTGGAGTACTATTGATCTCTCTGTTCCTTCTATTCCTCTGCTCAAATTGCATGAACATTTTGGGTAAGGTAATGTGAAATGCCCATCATTGTGTTACAGAGGGTACGAAAAGTCTACATAACACATTTTTGGCTCACAGCAGATGACATTTTAGCCCATTGAACTCTGGATGTGATACTGTGGCATGAATATCATAATCTATGTCTGGGTAAAAACCATTCACACTGGACTCTAAAGCAACCTGCAACTGAGCAATTCAGGCAAATGTATTCCGTCTGTTTGTCCAAAAGGAGTCACTCCCCTCATTGTGACTTGGACATTAATTGACTGATTGAGTTATATCTTGTAGTGATTGCATGCTAGAGGCCAGGGGAGGATACTAACAGATGTTCATTCCTTCACAGATCAATCTATCTACCACTGCCTTAACATGTGTGACAGTAGAAATATAAACAAATGCAATTGATGGAGCTTCGAAATTCCATTTAGGAAATTACAGAGGTTCTTTTGAGTTGAGGCCTGAATAAATCATGATACACAATGGTACCTGATCAGTCTGACAGATTATTTCATCTTTTCTTAAATAAAGCAACCCAATGAAAGAGGGAGTTTGTAGTTTTCTACGTTTATTTAGGACTCCCCAACATATCAAGTAACAAGTTGCAAGTAGTGGTGCATCAATATACTGGACAGATAGTGAGAAGCACTTTTTTACCCTTGTATTGTGCTTTTGTCTCTACCATGCATACATCCTTTCTGACATATAAAATTTTTATGCCTCTCATCAACTAAAACCCTTTAATTTCTTCCAGATTGCTGCTCCCTAAAAGGACGCCTGACTTGCTCCCAACTCTATAATGCCCGGGTGGGACGATGGGAACAGCCAAAATCTGAGTTACTCATCACAGAAAGGTCTTGACTACAGCTCGGACTACCCAAACAAGATTCTGAAATCAGTAAAAGAACAGGTAGGCACTCCCCTGAAGGACATTCAAATTAGCAAGAATGACCAACATTGCCAGTTTTGAGAATGATCTAAAGAAAAAGGAGAGGCAATCAACATGTACATGTACAGTGTGTTCTTTAAAAAAGGTAACCAAAGTTCAAAGGTCAGTAATTTAAAAGGGAATGGTTATGATGGTGATTTGCTTTATACTTAAATACTAAGTAACTCATCAGCTTTAATTTGAGACAATACTTTATACATCCATATTGTCAAGGGTCACAGAGTAAGTAACTTTTTGTAAGTTATTGGTTTCATCATTTTGGGGTTTTTTTCACACAAAGTTTCAATGAACTGTAGTCTCATTTCCCAAAGGACCCATTTCTCACTGGCAATGAGATGGGTTCGCAATTATGAGTCTCTTGAGTCGTGGAGATGTCGTGGTGACGTCTTCTGAGACTTCAAGGCGTCGTGAGAAAATCGAGCAAAAGTCTAAAACAATTATCAAACCTGTCCAATTTGTTTTAATTGCTAGCAAGTTCCGAGAACGTCTGTGCGACGTCGTGGATACTCAGGGGATGTCGCGGCAACCCCGCAGAGACGTCACAGAGACTTGCTCGCGTCTGAAACAAGTCTAATAAAAGATTGAACATGTTTGACATTTGTTTCGTTTTCTGGAGACCCAGGAGACGCCGCGGCGACCTCACCGATACTCCAGAGACTCATAATCGAGAACGAATCTCATTACGAGTGAGAAATCTACTTTAGCAAAGAAAATTACATTACACTGAAACTTGCTGAAAAAGACCCAATGTTACCAACTAATCTAAAAATATTTGTTTCATACCCTACAAACCAAAAACTTGGAAAAAGTGGGTTTTGTACCTATCACCTTCAAAGGACACTAACTCTGTGACCCATGACAGTTTGGAAGTAACAAATGTCTCAAATTAAAGTTCTTCTTCTTCTTCTTTCGTATGAGTTATAGTAGTAAGTAGTGTTGTAAGTCAGGCTATTTCTCGGAGTTGGGTAAGCCAATTGGTGCATCATTGTGGGCTTGTTAGGTCAGTCATCCCATCAGGTGGTTGGAGGTCAGGGCAGCTGTAGATAATGTGATCTGCCGTCTGCTCATCTGCACCGCAGATGCATGCTGGTGAATCGCGAAGCTTCCATCGGTGGCATGTTGGCATTGAATCTGCCAACCCCAGTTCGTAGCCGGTTGAGTGTTACCCACTCCCTCCGAGGTAGATTAGAGCCAGCAGGAGCTTTGATGCCAAGGGGAGTAGTAAACTGCGTGGGCGAATCGTCTCTTCCCAGCTCTTTCCCATCTCTGCGATGAGACTGAACTCTGATCTGCTGAGGGCGGCTGCGTGTCGGGAGAAAGGTCGGCGTGATCGAAGGCGTTATCGACCTAGGTCCTGGGAATTTGTCGTTATTTGTGCAAAAGGTGGTCATCATCAGCCAAGGATTTTGGTTGTCGGCTTGTCTGTGAGATGCTTGCGACGTAGTCTTGGTGGCGCAATTCAGCGAGGACTGGAAGAAGATCAGTTGGTGTTGGGCGAAGGCATCCAGTGATCAGACGCATGGGTCATTTAGTGCACAGTCAGCTTCTGGTGTGTTGCTCCTGCACACCACGCTTGGCAGCATACATATTCAGCAGAGCTGTAGACCAGAGCTAGAGCACCTGTGCGAAGGGTAGATGTTGATGCACCCCATTAAAAAAGTTGATAGTTACTTAGTATTCTAAAAAACAAATCCCAAGAATAAACCATGTATTTTCGAAATGATTGACCTTTGAACTTCGGTTACCTTTTTTTAGGAACACACTGTATAGCTTTTGAAGGAGAGACTATCATCTTAAAATAGTTTGTGGTTAGTCCATTTCAATCGGATACGTTAGGATTACTATGAAAAGTCTATAACTTTATTTATTTAATTAATGTATTTCCCCCCCCCCTTTTTTGATTAATTTTTCATGTTTTAGGAAGCACAGTTTGCAAAGCTTACTCGTGAATTTGAGGCTGACAAATTAATTGCAGCCAATCAGATCAATCGTAGCAGAGTAGACTCCGACACTGCCAGTCTCAATAGCATCAGGTGAGGTATAGACCAATGGGAGGAGCTACTTTAAAACTCTTGTTTTTATTTTTATTTTGCCAGTCAGGAAATTGATAGAGGGAAGTTTGTTACCTATGGCTAATAGTCTTTATGACAGCATATTTTCATATTATCGGAATATAATTTCCATAAAGGTTTGCTTGCTTGTCAGTTTTATGCAATTTCCAACTTATTATTAGCTGATATATTGTAAAATATTTTACCCATGAATTTATCCAAGCTTGACTTGCATGTGAGCATGCTGTGTTTAATACATACATGTAATGTGATATTTGTGACTGTTATATCATTATTTTTTTTAATGGTTTTGTTTAGTTCAAATATGTTTTCAAAGCATTGTAATGCAATTATCTAATTGAATGACAATACAATGTACATGTATATCCACTGGCACTAGAAACAATTTTACTCAAATCAAATGTACATTTTTAATTTATTAGAATAAATTGTAAAGATATTTAGCTCAAAACAGAAACCAACACTCATTTCAATGTTATTATTTACAAGGGCATTGCTGGATTGAATAGGGAAGACTAATTTGTGTATGTATTGTTTAAATCATAATATTTATTTATTTTCTAATTTGATTATTTTATGTATGCCTATTAACATATTTTACCTCTTTTAATTTGAGGTGAAAATTTGCACACTTATATTTAAATCTCCCAAGACAAATTGCCTGAAAAATGTCAAATTTGTGACTGTTGAAAGATAATATTGAGAAGTGTTTTAATCAGTTTCCCTTCTTGTTTATAACAAATATCAAGCATTGCAAATAAATACCACAAACCAAAGGCATTCTCAGGAAATCTTGTAATTGATGAGAAAAGAGCAAAATAAACATTGATGTTGATTACCTGATAGCCTTTAATACAGTACATTGACATGCAAAGAATACTGTAGGCAAGATCACAGAGTTACCAGTTAAACCAGTTTGATTAGCCTGTCCGCTAATTACAAGGGCTCAAAATTTCACCTCAGATCGTGCATGAGACAGAAAGATATCTGGTGTAGTAACAACATGAGGGCTTATATTTAACTAATTCTTTTTAGTTTACTTTTGAGTACAAGAGCTCATGTTAAGCTTTAAAGGAGACCAAAACCCAGTGAGAGGAATGAGTATGACGAGAGAAGCCATATAAAAAAAAGTTTTATCAAAATTGGTGATATAAAGTTACAGAAGTTAAATTGACCGATTTTGTTACAAATTTGTTAGAAATTTTCAGATATCCCCCTAATATCTTTCAAACTGTTTCTCATCTCCTTCGGAGCCCAACATACAATATATATTTCATATCACAAAATGTATGCCATCTTTACATTTACAGGAAACTGTTGAGAAAAGAACAAAATAAACATTAATCTTGATCACTTGATGTAGACACCTCACACATTCATTACAAGTGCCTTGAGCTCTCTACAGAGTGGATTTGGCGTGATATGAATCACATTATTAGTATTATTATTATTATACAAAGTATACTGTAGGCAAGTTGTATGCTACGGATTGCACACCACATATGACAAGGTCAGAAGGAGATAATCAGATATATGAGAATTAAATTGGAAAATATAAAAATCTGTGCACAAAGCTAATGGAGAATTTTCCACAAAATACAACATTTTGAAATGATTTTGCCAATTTGAGTATCCCCATAGAAAGTACAAAGAGACTCATTAAACTTTCATGACGGATTTGATTTCAATTAACTTAAATTGCTCTTCTCATTCTGCTCATTCCCTACTTTCTTGAGTTTTGGTCTCCTTTATGGTACTTTGGAAAGGGTACTTACTGATCATATTAATGATAATTAACCCTAAAAACGTATGTAGACCTACACCTGTTCATGCATAAATAATGATGGTGCCTTGCAATTTCCTATTATGCTGCTGCTTTTGATTTTTCTTGCATGCCTTGCTCTATATATGACCTCTTTCTACATGTATGCCCTGCCCATTCCTTCCTGCGATGCATGAATACAGCGAGACAAACGATTCATTCTCTTGGCGGCGTTCAGCCGGCCAGACAGGATCTCACATGGATGAGGGTAGCAGCTTCATGGTGGATCTACCTTCCACTAACTTGCTTGATTCTTGTTTGTAAGTCATATGGTTGTCATGGTTATCTAATTCTTTTCATTTTAAGGCCCTATCTCACTGGCCATGAAACTAGTTTGTGATTGGTTCATGACTCAAGTCTCTGTTCCACAAAGGGGTCACCAAGACCTCACTGCAGGGAGTCACAGGAAAATAAAATAATTCTGATTTTCAAGTCTAGTTACCTCACTAAAAAATACTGTGGCATCTCTGGAAACAATTGATCTCAACTGATTTCGCAGTGATGAAGCAACAAATTTCTGTTTTGTCTCCCGAATATCTGCAATCAGATGTGGCAGTCACTGCGATGTCTCTGCCAGTGAGATAGGCCCTAACACTCATATACTTATTTCAATTCTTGCATTTTGCAATATGCACTACTTTTGGGAGGCGGTTTTTCAACTTTTTCAACAAATTAATCCAGTAAAGGTGTGAAGAAAATCCAACAAAGCACAAGAAAGATTTTAAGAATAATGAAAATCACTATCAAGCTTCTCTGTCCGTGCTGCATGTTGTGTAATGTAAAGCTTCTCTGACCTTGCCGCATGAGTGCGCTCTTCATATAAACTTTATCACAGCGCTAATAAAACAAAATCAAATACTATACAGAGTAAGGGATATAATTAACAAAATAACATGAAAAGTAATTATTAGATGTATTGTAAAGCTTCTTTGTTTGTATCGCATGTTGTGTAATGTTGAGCTTCTCTGCCCGTGCCGCATGTTGTGTAATGTAGAGCTTCTCTGCCCGTGCCGCGTGTTGTGTAATGTAGAGCTTCTCTGCCCGTGCCGCATGTTGTGTAAGGTAAATTCCATAAATTGATCACTTTTGTCACGTGTGTCACATGCAAGAGCGAGACATTGACGTCACTTTTTTCTGGTGGTGGCGGCGTCATCAACAATTATGTTGTACAGCTGATAACTTTCTACATGATTGACATAGCACTGTAAAATTCATACCAGTGGTTAATCCAGATGCTGTCCCTTCGAGATTCTTTTTTCGTCCACACATTGCGCTAACCCCTCTGATCCCGCGATTTGCTGCCACCAGGTTTTGTTTTGGGCTCTGAAGTTATTTCTAAGAATTAGAAATCATTAATCATTCTCATAACAGCATGAGCTTGTCGCTGCGGGCGCGTAATTTAAGATAGGATAAAAACATCTAAAATTCATTTTGCATACGTTTAAGGCAAGTGCCACCAATTAAAAAAAAATAAATGACCGTGCAGATAACACCTGGTGATTGAAGAATCACTGTTTTCACATCTTTTAGGTGTTTGATGTTATTTCATACAATTTCAAATTGTGTACAGCCCAAAAGTACTTAAAGCTAAACTAGTGTTGTAGTCATGAGATTGATTTGTGAAAGAAACTGTCTCAAAGTGATGGGGAAGGGTTGATAACAGTGCATCTAAGGATTGTTTATTGATGTGAGGTTTTGGAATGAAAAAAAAATGATAAGAAATTTACCAAATTCTTCTGAGAGTAACATGCACTGCACTAAAAAATGCATGTATGGGACTACATGTACATGTGCTCACATGTTCGGGACCGAAACTATCAGCTTTTTATATCATGTTATCACTATGAGGGCATTTGAAGAGCAATCCTTTTTCAGTGAATTTTTATGCTTTAAAATTCTTCCTAAATACCTTGGAAATAATTTGAAAGCTCACAAGTATTTTGGTGACCCATAGTTCACCTTTCCACTACACTAGATTCTCTTAAATCTTAAAGTCCTAGAAACAACAAGTTACATTGTACCTACAACTAATACTTGTCGTACAATTAAGTATATCTCTACACATATAGGCCTAGTTGATTAAATAAGAGAAAATGTCCAGTTTCTTGAAAAATTGTTACTTTTTAAAAAGTATATTTACTTCAAAGTACCGTTTTTAGTATATACGACCAGATTTACTTCAATAGAAATATACATTTGCCTACCATTGCTATTTGACCTCAAATCGCCATAAATCGAAAATTGCACCGAAATTTTGCCCTATCATATTGCCTATTTACCCCCCACCCCATAGAATGGTGCCCTCCATTGGCGAGGATGCGGCCGCGCGCGATCTTATACTCTTCCTCTAATCTCTTCGCCTCCGTCGAGATAAGTCGTACATTTTTGCCTGCGCCAAAAATAGCGTGTTTTTCTCCCTTTTGGGACTACTTTGCGGTTTTTGTGCGAGGTTTAAATTCTCAGGATAATCATATTGAGTTCTGAGCTTTATTTTTGGGGTCTAGTTTTTGGTTTTGCCGAGATTTTGATAGTTTTATCTCTCGGTGATCGTTTACTTTTCTGCTCTCTCTCCGCGTAGACTTTCGTACGTTCCTTACTGTGTGTATGTAATACGTGTCGTAGTTTACGTTTGAGTGTTGTGTG
>CALNVZ010003433.1:49550744-49562582 GCA_940671915.1 Paracentrotus lividus | reverse complement strand
TCCGGATAGTTTGTGTGTACCTCCGGAGGTTCGAGAGTGGGTTGAGCGTTACGAGGCAGCGGTACGTCACCACTCCCGACTCACCTCCATAGGTAGGTCACACCCTCCGGTTGAGGAACTGGATGCTTCCTCATCAGAGGATGAGATTGTTTCGGTGGTTGATTCTCACGTCTCTTTGTTTGAATCTCATCCGACTCCCTTGTCCCGCAATTCGGATAGGAATGACATGCGGGATCCCTCCCAGGTTGATGCTTCGGCGGATTTTTCATCCGACGGAGATGAACCTGAAGTCATTGTAGAGCTTCCTTTAGCGAAACGAGTGACGGGTTTGTTTCATAAATACGTTCCAGATGTCGGAGTGACCCCTGAAACTTCGGAGGGACGTAAAGGTTTCTTTTCGGGAAGGTCGAAAGCTGTTTCATCTTTTCAGCTCCGAGTACAGGACATTCATAAAGAGGAATTTGTCTGTACTTCATCTAGACCGAAGAAAGCCTCACTAGATATTCGAAAACAAGTATCGGGTATCTTTGTGGAGGGAGACGATGGTCTTTTAACACCTAAGTCCTTCTCCCCGGAGGTTCTGAAGTTGGCTGATATGTTCGAGACCGGGAAGAATTCTTTGTTGAAATCCGACAAAGGTGATGCTGACTTTTCGTATGCTATCACAGGCGGTCTTCGTTTATCTGTCTTAAATGACATGCTCTTGGAACTCTTGGCTGGCTCCCAGGAGTTGGACATTTACAGCTTCCCGTACTTCAGGTAACTTTGGTGCGGGATGTTACAGTTAGAATTATTACATGATCTGATTAATCTGAAGTCGAACATCTATTTCTGTTTGTCTGTAATTGGTAATGTAATAGATAATTACAAATAAATAATAAGTTTACAATTGTGGGGATAGATAGGGAATTGGTGTGCCAAGGGTTGGACGGGGCACAACTATAATTAGCATTTTAGCTTAAATAATTAATGATAATAGTTAATGTAAGAAAGATTTATTTACATGTACAAGTGCAGTGGTTCAGTTTTTTGTTTCTGTGGGCAATCACATTATCTCATGATGGCCTGACGAAAAAAGTGGGAATAAAACCAACAATTTCACTTAAGAGATGATAAAAAAAACAAAAAAAAAAAAAATGGTGGTAACAACATGTATCTATATCTTCGTCAATCATAGTTAGTTAAATCTGCAAGAATTTAATAGATTCGAAGAATAAAAGAGAAGAAGAAATAGAGAAGCTTTTGGTAAAACATGGTTGCAATTCAGGAAATCCTATGTTATAAGTCAAAAGCATACTTCTAATTATTTCATCTGTAAAGCCTCTCTCAATTGCCTGCTTTTAGTGATAAATTTGGCTTACATTAAGTATCAAGACATTGTTCAAGCTATCCTCCGGGACAAACATCATGCTTGAATGTAATAAAATTTGATCTGTCCCCCTGAAAAAAAACCTTGAAATAAAAAAAAAAAAAAAATATCTTCTGTCTTTAAAAGCAATGAACTACACAGCTTGAGAAGCGCAAGTATAAACAATCAGTGACTGCAAGAGACAAAATTTACAGGGGAACGAAAGGAGAGATACTAACGAAAAGGTGAGGAATACACCAGGTACTTTTTGTTTGAGAAGTGATGCGATAGTATTTCGACAAATAGATCTCAGATTAAGTTGGAAAGGGATTTTAATGTTATCTTATCCTTAGGGTTTTAACTTTGAAATGTCATAACTCAAATCACAGACTAAAACCTACTGAATTGCTGTCTCATTGATGTTCTCCAAGATCTCGTACACGTGGGGACAAAGATCCTGATTCCCAGCGCACTGCGAGTAATGACCCTCCAGTCCTACTTAAGTTGACCATGATTGTCCAAGTATTGACACTCTTCGGCTGTTACCTAAGATCGTAGCTTCGTGCCTACCCCTTGACAGCCAGTGACAATTCTGAGGTCAAACAACCTCGTAATCATGAGAACTCGTTTTCAGTTCTTTGAACCAGTCCATCTTATGGTTCTACCACAGAGATTACAAGAAATCTAAAGCATTGAAGCTTAAACAAGTTTCAGAAAAAACTAAGTGGATTAGTAAATTAACGGCGATCGTAATATATGTCCCGTAGCCGATAACCTGTAAAAGTTTCAATTATATCACGATCAGATGCTAATCGATCTAAGCAATACGAAGACAAGCAATCGGTAGTAAGATATATGGGTGCGAGGTGCCGATTTTGTAGGCCACTGTACATATAGGTCAAGTCAACGGTCATTTTCATCCTCCGTGTTTAGGTCAAAGAGCGGTTCAAAAGTCAAACATTCTGCTGCAAGAGTGTTTGTAGTCCTACGCACCTAGTTGCATCACAGGTGTCGTTAAGCAATACGTGAATCGAAATCGGATGAAAAATGGCGAAGGAGTAGCATTTTGGTAGCCAATTAATGCATATTGCGGTCACAAGGTGTGTAAAGTCAAAGGGGTCAAAGTCAAAATTCTGTGAAGAAGTTTTGTAGTCGCTCACTAGTGCTATCAACATAAGGCAAACGGAGAGTCGAAATCGGATGAAGAATTGCGGGAGTGCATTTCTGTAGCCCAATTACAATTAGTAGGTTCAAAATCAAGGTCATAAGGTGAAGAGTATTGTACGCATAGCCGTAGTGATGATCACATAAGAGCAAGGGAATTGAAAATAGATGAAAAATGGTGAACGAGTAAGCATTTTGTAGCCAATTGATACAATTTAAAACGGCGTCGAAAATCAAGGGTCAAGTTCAATGAGGGGTCAAAAGTCAAATTGTGCAAGAAGTCTTTGTAGTCCTCACGCTGTGCTATCACGATTAAAGCAAACCGAATCGAAAATTCGGATGAAAAAGGCGAAGAGGAGTACATTTTGTAGCATTAAACAATATGGTCAAAGGTCAAAAGGTCAAAATTCGTGAAGAAGTTTGTAGCTATTACCGTAGTGCTATCACAATAAAGCAAGCGGAATTGAATGCGATTGAAATTGGTGAAGGAGTAGCATTTTGTAGCCAATGGTACAATTATACAGTACAATATGAAGGTCAAAGGTAAAGGTGGTCAACAATTCAAAAATTCTGTGACGAAGTTTTTGTAGTCCTCACCTTAGTGCTATCACAATAAAGCAAACGGAATCCGAAATCGGATGAAAATGGCGAAGGAGTAGCATTTTTGTAGCCATTACAATATTAGTGGTCAAGGTCAATAATTCTGTGAAGAAGTTTGTAGGCTATTACTGTGCTATCACATAGAAGCAAGCGGAATTGAAAAATCGGTACTGAAAAATATGGTGAAGGAGTAGCATTTTGTAGCCCAAATGTATCAATATAAGTAAATTTAAGGTCAAGAGGTCATAGGGGTCAAATTCAAAATTCTGTGACGAAGTTTTGTAGTCCTCACGCTGTGCTATCACTAAAGCCAAACGGAATCGAAATCGGACTTGATAAATGGCGAAGGAGTAGCATTTTGTAGCCAATTAGCCAATATAGGTAAAATTATTAAGGTCAAATAGGTCATAGTCAAAATTCGGTGAAGAAATTTGTAGCCATCACCTAGTGTTCTTATCACATAAAAGCAAAACGGAATTGAAATCGGAAGAAAAATGGTGAAAGGAGTAGAGCATTTTGTAGCCAATGTAGCCGAATCATATAGTATAAATAATCAGGTCAAAGGTCAATGGGGTCCAAAAAAGTCAAAATTCCGTGAAGAAGTTTTGTGCCTCACCTAGTGCTATCATCATAAAGGCCATGACGGATTCGAAAATAGGATGAAAAATGGCGAAGGAGTAAGCATTTGTAGCCAATTAACGACAATAATAGGTCAAAAATGAAGGTCAAAAAGTCAAAAGTCCACAATTCCGTGAAGAACGTTTTGTAGCCTCTCACCTAGTGCTTCACATATAAAGCAACAGAAATCGAAATCGGCACTGAAAAATGGCGAAGGAGTAAGCATTTTGTTAGCCATTAACAATATAGGGTCAAAAATCAGGGTCAAAGGTCAAGGTCAAAATTGCCTTGAGAAGTTTGGTAGCCTCACCTAGTGCTATCATCATAAAGCAACTAACGGAATCGTAATCGGAGATGAAAAAATGGCGAAGGATAGCAAAATTGAAGATTTTGATCCCGACATTCGGACGGACGGACGCGGACGGACACACATACGTAGAGCCCGTTTCATAGTCTGTCGATACTCGTTTTCGGCGGGGACAAAAAATCAAATCATTATCTTCTTATGGAGCTCATCAACTAATGTGAGTCAAGGTAAACTTTTATGTATCAGAAAATATTCCCTTATATATTAATATTAGACTATGGCCTTGGAGGGAGATATTGCCAGGTTTCCCAAACAAGTTTCATATTGCCACAAAGTCGGGAGACTGAGGGCAATATGGGTCTTGTAAGGGAATATATAAGTAAAGCTAGTAAATATAATTATTATTAACTGTTTAACTCAATTAGAACACATTTTAAAGAAAATATATAACCGTCTTAACAAACACTTTTTGACAAATCTACCGCTGATAACAGTCGGACGTTAACTACTGGTTAAGATTCTATTAGCCGCTCTAGCTTACAGGGTAAGTCCGTAGGTTATCCGGGTAGATTTGCTTCAGATTCATACTTTAGTAAGAATAGGGTAAAAGTCACGGTAACAACAACGCCAGGTTTTTAAAAACAAACCCTGACGTTGTCCGGTAAAAATGTTCTGGTTAAGGACGCTCTTGTGGTTATACTTTAGGGTAAGCATCCTCGACATTGCTTAATGAATAGAAGAGGAGAGCGGAAAAATGACAGAAATTAGAAAACAGAGAATACAAAAGAAATAATCGATACAAAGAGAAGATGACAGACAGCAAAACAGAAATACAGAAAATAACGGAAGAGTAAGAGGAAACGAAAGAGTAAACATGCAAAGAAACTACATGAGGAAATATATGCATAGAGAACAGGAAAGAAAAAAAAAAGGATAAAAACAAAGAAATAAAAGATTCGATATTAAAAGAGAAGACGAAAAACAATAAAACAAAAGTAAGATAAATGGTTGTGTTGTGTTGTTGTTTTATATTTTAACGGCGCTCTTCATAGACTGAACGGATATGGAGGAAGAGAAAAGATAGGATAATAAACAAAGAGAAAAAGAAAGATAGATAAGACAGAGAAATAACATGAGGGAGAAGAGGAAAGGAAAGATAAAAACAAAGAATACACAAAGAATAGAAGACAGAAGAAAGAAGAAAGAAAGATTTTAGGTAAACAACCTAGAATATTAGACACTAGGAAGTTAAGGGAAGAGAAGAGGAAAGTAAAGTATATAAACAAATAAATACATAAGAATATGGAGATGAAGAAAAAGAGATAAAATAAGCAAAGAAATACAGTGTAATGAGAATAGTAATGATGGAAAAGAAGGGAAAAAGAAATACAGCAATAAAGAAATAATAAGATGATACACAGAGAAGTGAAAACTCTTTTTCATCGATCATTTCCACACGTTATTCTGATGGAAAAACCTCTACCGGGTAAGTTTTGTAGAGAGCGTCTGTTAAGAGACGGACGCATATCTACCAAACCCAGTTTATGAAAATGGTTACCAATCTACTGATTTCTCTACCCTGGCTTTCTCCGGACATTGTTCGGACAAGGTCTATTAAAATGGGCTACAGTTTGTTGATTTTAAACTGGGTATTTGTCGTGGCATTTGAAAACAAATTTGATTTTAGCATTCTGAGCTGACATTGTGACGTAATTTTTGGGAGCATAAATTTTGTTTTTCATGATGCTGCAATAACCCTTGTGATTACAATGTTCTGTGCGTCTTCCATGTCTATTAACTCTTTGTTAAGTTAACGGCATCATCTTAACAATACGTAGTACTGGCAGGAATATGGCAGTGTGTGCGCTCTATTTTTTGTAGCAGTATTTCAATGGGCAAAACCTGGAACAGGGCAACATGGCAAATATTGACCGCTTGGTCTCGATTAAAGTAGCATGCGAAACATAAACTTTTGTTTTGATGCTAAAATGCCTTGTAATAGGTAATAATATTACTTTGCTTGATAAAAGAGGAGATTGCTAGTGAATGTCTAAAAGAAATGTGATGAGTGAAATACAAACATCACACATCGATCAGAAATAATATCTTTGCTTGATAAAAGAGGAGATTCTAGTGACAATGTATACAAAAGAATGTGAAATGATTATAATATCAACACATCACACATGCGCATCAGAAAAATAATATTACTTTAGCTTGATCAAAAAGAAGGAGATTCTAAGTGACATGTGATAGGCAAAGAAATGTGAAATTGTATGTTGAAATACAAAACATCACACATCGCAATAGAACAGCTTACCACCTGGACAGTTACCCCTAGAAATACATTAGGATTGGGTTCAATGGTAGGGTGGTAGATTTTAGCAGGGGTAGTTGTCCTAGCCCATATACCGTTGTCTTTATGAAGGAAGTCCATAAATCATTATGGAATATTGATTCAAATATCTTTTAATTCATCTGTTTTAAAAACATCACTAATAACTTTTACAACAATGATTTTTTGTTTTTCTTTGAATGAGAAATCTGCACATGAAAGATGTGAATATTTCTAAGGGTTAATTCATGTCCTTCTGAACCTTGTTAATAAATAATCCTCACACTATGATTTCTTGAAAATGCAGAATTAAAAGAAATATCACTGATGAGTTTGGGGTTCTATCGCAGTAGCTTCCAATCAGTCCCACGTACTTTTACATAACAAATTAAGAAAGAAAAATCAAATACACATGGGTATATGTAGACTTAATTGTTTATCCCTTTTAATCTAAATATATTTCAAATACATTACATGTCTCGCTGTACAGGTCTCATGGCCTATGGAAACTGCATTTGCCAGTATTGTACTTAATAGGGCACTTCAGATTAAGGTACATGGACATACCAATGGCAGATTGAAAAGTGGCTATAATGTAAAACCTTCTACAAAGATAATCAGATATTTACAAGGCATGTCACATTGAAAAGAACTAATGAAAGTACAGTGACTAACTTTTGTCACTGTTCATGAAACTGTATTTCATACAATCTCATCTTGTGAAAGTGCACTCTAAAGGGCCTATAATCCAGTAGATGGCAATTTCAGTGCTCCCATTTGCCTAAGAAACACGCTGGGCGAATGAATGAGAACATTTCTGCTTTGGGGTAAGTTAATATTGGTAAACCTATAGGAGTAGCATGTACAAATATCAAAATTTGAAATCTATTTTAGACAAGAAAAAAGATTTATATAGGGGTACCAGTCCAAGCTCTTTTTGCGCAGTAACACAACAGGACAATTCAGAGCAAAAATAGGTTTCTTGATAAATCTTAAAGGAAACCAATACCTCAAGGAAATAATCATTTTTATTATGAAAGAGCATAATGAGAGGAGCAATTTAAAAAGTTTCATCAAAATTCGGTTTATAAAAAAATAAAGAGAGTTATGGAAGTTTGAAACAGTTCGTTTTATCCTTCTATGCGGCGATCCTCAAATTGGCAAAATCATTCAAAAATGTTCCGTATTATGGAACATCTCTCCATTATGCTTTGTACACAATTATTTTATATTTCCAATTAATCTCTCATTATAAGTTGCTCTATCTCCTTCTGAGCTCAACATATGTTGTTGAAAATTATATTTTTCCATGACATATGTTTGAGCTCAGAAGTTAAATAAGACATATTTTGAAAGATATAATGGGGAAAATCTCGTAAAATTTGCGTACAAAACAAAATGGAGGTTGTCCATAAAGATCGGCCATTTTGACAGCCAATGTTGCCAGTTTGAAGATCCCCATAGAAAGTAAAACGAGACTTTCAACTTCCATAACTTTCTTATTTATAACCGATTTTGTGACTTTTTTAAAGATTGCTCTCTGATTGTGCTCTTTCTTATAAAAATGATTATTTCATTGGCTATTGTCCCCTTTAAATTGAAAATCCAATCCTTAGGTATCAATTTCTTGAAGGTACACTAAGAGCCATTTGACAAAAACATAAACAATCATTAAATCATAAAAATTAAATTCTAATTTTATTATTTACGATATGGAAATATAATTTGCTACCATTGCTTCCTACTTTGCTTTTGACCTCAATCGCCATAAATCGAAAATTGCACACGCGAAATTTTTGCCCTATCATATTGCCTATTTACCCCCCACCCCCATGAATGGCGCCCTCCATTGGCGAGGATGCGGCCGCGCGATCTTATTACTCATCCTCTAACTCTCTCGCCCCAGAAACTTCCGTATGTTGCAAAGGATAGGGGAGGCGGAGGGAATGTAGGCAAATGTATATTTCCATATCGTAAATAATAAAATTAGAATTTATTTTATGATTTACTTCAATAGAAATATACATTTGCCTACCATTGCTACGACCAGCACCGACAAAAGTCGGGAGGGCAACCATGACGGTTATGAAACTATGGAGGATGCCGCCGTTTGAGAGGTGCGGTGGAGAAAACACCCTCACTAGCGGCGACATCTTCTCAGGTAAAAGGAGGTAAAAGAATTTGCAGAACGCCAAAAGGCCGCTTTGCAGATGTCTTCCACTCCGACCCCTGTAAATAGGGCCCAAGAGGAGCTAATGCTCCTGGTCTGATGGGCCTTGGAGTAGTTCCTTCTTCAAGGGCCTTCATTCCCGCAGCCTTGATAGCGGATACTATCCAACGGGATAACGTATCTCTAGAAACCCCTTTATGGGGTCACGGGCAGTAACAAATAACTGTGAAGATTTGCGAAGATTCTCCGTTCTCTTGATGTACCATTGAGGGCCCTAACGGGGCACCAAACCTTGTCCTCTCTGATAGACGAGAACTCCGTCAGAGGCGCGAATGAAGATCTCGATAGAACCCGACGAGGCTGTTTGGTTCTTAGCGATGAATGATGTAACAGGAATCAGGCGAACCCCATATCTCTCCAACGAATATGACCTGGTGATATTGAGAGAGCATGTAGCGAACTCCTCCTTTGTCCGAAGCGATCGCTAAGAGAAAGCTTGTCTGATGGACAGATTCAGCAGAGAATCGAGTTCAAGGCTCGAACGGAGGCTTTGACAAAGCCTCCAAAACCTTGGGAAGACTCCAGGCTGGAGTCAAGGGCTTAGAAATAGGGCGTTTTAAGAAAAAGGCCCTAAGCAACGCCGAGAGTTGGGGGAGGTCGAGACCTGCATCCCATTATCAAGCCAGTAGAAATGGCCGCAATAGCCGAACGAGCTTCGGAATGACATCGTCGGAAATAGACCTATCCTCAAGGCGCGAATTGTAAACAATCCTAGTCGACTTCCGTCTACTTTCAACTAGCAGCTCAGCTGCTCTGTCGAAAAGCCTTCATCCCTAGCCCGCTGGCCGATAGGGCCAAGCAGTGAGATGAAGGAGCGATGGATCCGCATGAAGAGCTCCCGACAAAGGTTGAGACCAAGTCCGGTACGGCCGGAAGGGCAGCGGTTCCCTAAACAGGGGCAACAGATCCTGGAACCAGGCCGACGCCGGCCAGTGGGAGCGATCAAGACCACTGTTGCCCGATCCTCTCTGATCTTTCTGAGAACCATAGGTATCAGCTTGAATGGTGGAAAGGCGTACGCCTTCCACCCCTTCCAATGAAGAGAGAACGCGTCCAGCACGAAAGCCGAAGTCTCCCTGACTCGGGAGCAAAACCGAGGAAGTCTGTTGTTCAGAGAGGTTGCAAACAGATCTATTTCCAGGCTCCCGAATCTCTGAATTACTAACTCGAAGACATGAGGGGACAACATCCATTCCGATGGCAGCGACCGACCTCGGATAGAAAATCCGCTATGCAGATTGTCCTCCCCCGGAATGTGGGAAGCCACCGGATGATCTCTCTCCCGATTGCACCATTCCAAAGGAGGAACGCTACTCTGTTCAACTCCAAAGAGTGTGTCCCTCCTTGTTTGTTGATGTAAGCCTTCACAGAGGTGTTGTCCGTGAGAATCAACACTGAACGGCCCACCAACAGGTCGCGGGAAACGTTGGAGGACAAACAGAACTGACAAAAGTTCCAGAACGTTGATGTGAGGCAGCGCCTCGGAAGGGCCCAAGATCCGGAAACCATCCGACCTTGACAATGGCCCCCCAACCTTGAAGTGACGCGTCCGTGTCACTGTAATTGAGGGAAGAGGGTCCTTGAATCTCTTTCTGAAGAAGGAAGGTACGGTTCGTCCAAGGTGAGAGAAGCTTCTTGATCTCCATCGGCAAAGGAATCCAGACCAGAAGGGAGCTGAGTTCGGCCTGAAAAACTTCAGGAGATGCAGCTGGAAAGGTCTCATAAGAGACGACAATTCGGCAAGATGTCCACCAGACTGGCTAAAAGACCCAGCCATCTCAACCAAACCTCGGCTCGAACCCTCCGCATGCTCAGGAGGGACCCGGCAAGATTGACCAGAGTCTCTACCCTCTCGAGACTCGGCCGAGCCAGTTGATTCTTGAGATCCAACTGGGCGCCCAAGTAAATCGGAGTTCGGAGAGGGAATGAATTCCGATTTGACCAGTTGATCATGAATCCCAAACTCTCGGTTGTTTCCACTAACAGCGAAAGATGGTGAGAAAGCAGAACCTCCGAATTGGCGACGAGAAGCCAATCGTCTAAGTAGGCAAAGATCCGAAGGCCCTTGCCCCTGAGGAACGACATCAACGCCGAGACCACCCTGGTGAAAACTCTGGGAGCTGGGCGCAGCCGAAAGGAAGGGCTTTGAAGCGAAAAGTCTCCTTTCCTACGGCAAATCCAAAAGATCCCTCGACGAGGGGTCTATTGGGATGTGGAAATAGGCATCGCTCAGGTCGAGGGACACCGCAAAATCGTCCTGACCGAGAGCCGGAAGAATAGAGGCTAGATGGTTCCTCTGAAGGGCGACTTTGCGATGTGCCTGTTGATCCTCTTCATGTTTAGGATCATCCTGAGCGATCCTGAACGCTTGGGGATTACAAAAACGGGGAGAGACACAGGCGGTCGTGATCTCTCACCCGTTCGACAGCGTTCCTTTTTCAGGAGTGAGGTAACTCCGAAACGATATGCTCCTGAAAAAGGATCGACTGTGGTGGTGATCGACTTCGGATAACCTCTTGGAAGAGGTTCTCTAGATCTATCCGAAGACCGTTCTTGATCACGGAGAGGACGAAAACGTCGTCCGTGATTGACTTCCAAGCTGGAAGAAACTTCCGAAGTCGACCACTACTACGCGGATCTCCAAGCGAACTCGGGAAGTCATCTGGAATAATGCTTCCCGCCCTGCCGAAAGGGCTGACTCTTCGCGACGCCTCGGGAAGAGCCCCTACCACTTCCACGTCCTCGACGGGGAGTCTGGTCTTGAAAACGACACCTGCTCGATCATAAAAACATGAGAAGAGTCGGCTACTCTACGATCCTGAGGAGGAGCTGCCGGGGTCGACCTGGCAGGAACGGAAGTCTTCTTGTCCTTCTTCTTCTTGCCCCTTCCTGAAAAGAGGAGCTTTGAAGAAGCCAGATTTAGCGGAACTAGAAGATGATGGAGTCTGACGAACATCTCTAATTGATGTAGAGAGTTCCTTGGCCTTCTTCGTGAAATCCACTTCTTTCTGTAAGATGTCTGCCAAGTTGTTCCCACAAAGAAAGGGGGAAGACACGTCAATCTCCTTGACCATATCCGGAATGAGGGATTGTTTGATATGAAGAGTCTCAAGAACATGAACTCTACGGGCATTATCCACCAAGGTGGATGCAGCCGCAATCTGAGAGAACAAGAGAGAAGAAACCTCTCTAAGAGCCAAAAGAATCTCGGCTCTGGTCCACGCGGAGAAATTCCA
>CALNVZ010003433.1:49528138-49539938 GCA_940671915.1 Paracentrotus lividus | reverse complement strand
CTGAGTAATGTACTAATTGGTCAAGATTCTTTTGGGTGTGGTGTTTTTTTTCTTTTTTCTCTTGTGTGGAATTACGTGTATTTCCACTAAAGAGATAATGCGTGGTGGACGATATTTCTGTGTTTAATTTGGTGGCAATAGTTGGACATTCGTGTATTACATTGGTGACATGGTAAGGGGGTGGTGTGAGAATTAATAAATAAAAAAAGTCATCACCTGAAAATTATAGTTTGGTAATGTTGGTTAGGTACCTTTTATTCCTTGTTTGTGCTGTTCTGTGGGAAGGGTTAAAGCTTCTGCGGTCCTTTCCTCTTTGTTGGGTTCTGTCGTTGTAAGACGCCTGTCCTCAGCTGTGCGTGGTTGTTCCTTATAACGAGGTCGGTAGTAATAAATTAGCTTTTGCGTTCTTCCGTGTCTATGTTATATTGTTTTGTTGAGTTGTTTATTCTTACGTTTGTGTTCCTCGTATTGAAGGTTTAATTTGTGGAATGGGGGGTATCTAAGTAACAGTTATTGGGAGTGTTTCCGGGTGAATATTTCGAGCGCCGTTGTTGGGCGTTCATGCAGGGTGGCATGTGCGCCTTTTTTAACTGTTGGTAAGGTACGCTAATGCGACTAAATGCCGGATAATCATTGTTTGTCGATCTTAGAAAATTTAAAAGATTTTTCTTTTAATCTCTATTTTAATAGTTCTGTATCTTGAGAACCTTAAATATGTAGGTGTAGTGCTGGTGCTAAGGATATAAAATTAATTGGTTTCAAAGTACTAATGTAGTTGAGCAAAATATGTTTTTTCTTAGACAAGTTGGGTTTTTGGATTTTTATTTTTCTTCTTGTTCGCATTTTTGTGGTGATTGTGCGTTACTTAGCTGATTTTTTTTATACCCCTGTTGTGGAATATTGTTTTACAGTTATCAATTAGCTTTGCAACATTATTGTTATTATTATGTGTGTTCAATTTAATAAAGCTATGGTTGTCAGGTTTAATTTCAAAGGTAATAGAGACTTTTAAAGAAAGGACTCCATGTCTTGTATTTAGGACTGGTATTCGATCAGAGATATTACAGTATTGCACCTTTTAGTAAATTGTGTATATTGGCAGACTAATCGTTGGAATTACCCGGTCTTATAAATTAACTAAGAATTTTGGATATTGGTTTTTTTGAGTGTGAGTTTAAGGTACTTTTATACGTACTTTTATAGTCGAATAAAACAATGCTAGTCAGCTAGTTTGTTTTATCATGTGCTAAATATATTTGTGAATAAAAAATTTTCAATATGTACGAGTCATTATTTTGACATGATTTGTATATTTCTATTTTGTTTCATAGGTAATCCTAAATTAGTGCAGTTAAATATGGGCAGTTGGTGGGTTTTTGTCGGGTGAGTCCTATTGCCTGGGAATAGTTTTCATTCATTGAATCTCCAATATTTACAAAAGTACAACCTTCATAGATGAGGTGGTTGGACCACTCCACCCTGATTATATTTTGTCTTAATTTATTTAATTTTTTGTTTATGGGTGTTCTTTTTGTTTTTTTCCGGGGATATATCCTATTAATACCTTGTGTAGGGGTGGATAGGGCAAAATTCTATGGTGCATATATCGACAACGCATGTGTGGGGGGCCAGTTAGCTCGTTGAAGGAAAACTTACTTTGGTTATCTCGGGTAGTAAATAGGAGGTGGGAGATTATTCAGGGTAGGTGTGCGGGAGTCGTGCGAGAAGGAGATAAGGAATACAAAACAGGGATGAATTTGGAGAGATATAAGTCTTAGTAAAAATTTGCTTTAAAAAAAGGAACCTTGAGGCTCAAACATCACGCTCAAGCAGCATGGGCGCGGCAACTGGATAACAATTACCTTGGATTACAATAGGGAAGAACAAATCCGTTTTGATTTTTTCCTCACCAGACTTTGATTGAGGATGAGACTCAAACTATTATTTTTCTTTCTAAATTTGAGATTTGAAGTTAAGGTGTCATATGATATTGAGTTTCAACATTTAGGAGAAGGTGTTGTTAAATCATGAATGTAATTGTAATTTTAGGGTACCTTTTGTATCTCGAGTTACAGTGGTGGAAGATAGTATTGTGGATGACGATATGTGTAAGTGAAGAGGGTTGTAGAGAGGGTACTAGGATTATAGGGTGCAGGTAAGAGAGGTCCCCGCGCCAGATGGAATTTTAGCAATTAGATAGATACATTAAGTGCGTTATTACCAATCAGCTTCCCTTAGTCTAATTCATGTGTGTTATCTTAATATATTGCCTTGATACTGGTGTTCGATTCCATAAATCTGGAAAGTTTTCTACTATCTCTTGATCACCCATTTTGTTGTCCGAAAAGAAACAGCTGTTATATGAAACTTTCAATGATTTTCGCCTCAGTGGGTGTTAACTTTCAAACTATCATATTTGAAAATGGTTTGAGAGGTCGTCTCTGGTTCGTTTGGCATTTAACTGTTGAAATTCGATCAATGTGATCTTGGGTTTTGTTTTACTTCTGATTTTTTTTGGCAAGATCTGCAGTGTTTTCTTTTTCGCCGCGCATTTTATTTGAGATCGGTAAATATTTGTATGATGACCTCTGGTAATTGTCTTAATTCCGGTTGTTTGTTGCTTGCGGTCGTTTTTTGTGGTTTATGGGTTGGGTGGGGGGTATTTTTTTGCTTATTAAGGATTATGTTATTTAGTGTGAGATATTTATGTTGTGAACTATCTTATTCTTTTTGGTGTGGTTTTTTGAGTTTTCATAGAAGTTTTTTTTTGATCTCCTATGTAGTGGTAGGGGTGCTGGGCACTTGTTTTTTGTCGATCTCAACGGGTAAGTTTTTATCTGACTTCTCCAGCCTGAGTGAAGGTGCAGTGGGAATCTTTTTGTGCTTGGAAAAGAAGAGGGATGGTCTCGAAGTACCGGCTCTGTCTGTGGTTTGTTCGGGGTTTTCCTTCCGCTAATGTACTGCTGGGAGAGCCGGCCTGTGAGTTTACTTGTTGGCTGCCGGTGGTTGTTCCGGCTGCAAGCCGGGATGTTCCCGTCAGTAAAGCAGTCAAAGTGAGGATAGTGTGGAGTGAGTGTTACTCACAGAGATGGTAGCTGAATTATTATGGTATTAGACAAGTATGTACTTTTGGATGTGCTATACTAAGTTACATATACATTTCAGGGGAGAGGGAAGAGAGTATGATTGGAAGTGGTGGGAGGATAAGTGGTGAGGGATAGACATTTTCTCTAGGTAAGTTGGTGAGATGTAGAGTAGGGGAGGAGGAAAGTGTTCTATTATCCAATACAGACGGAGAGGCATGGTGAGGGAAGGGCGTGGCAAAAAGACGGGCCTGAGATGGTTCTGGATGTTGGGCTTTTGTTGTTTGCGCACATTGCCTTGTTGTTATGCAACACCAGTCGGTTATCACTTTTTCGCGCCAGTTGCCGCTTATTCCTGGATACTGTGACTTTAAGTAGGGGAGAGCCTCTCTGGAAGTTCCTCCTCTTTTCAGTATGTGGAGTGAGTATGATGTGAAGTTCAGAATGACCTTGGATTCTCTCCTGGGTCTACGATGGTAAGGCTGAAGATTCTTGTGTGGTTTTCTATGGGTTGGCCGGGAGAACAGGAATTGAAGGGATTATCCCGATTAGGAGAGGTCGAATATAATAAGGGACAGGGTCAGGTTTTCGTTCCTGTCCTTATGGTGGGTTTATTTGTCTAGATGGTCATAGTAGATACCTCGTCATTTCAGGTAGTTGGCTCCTTCGAATACTAACCACTGCTAACAGTCGATTTTGGTGACTTTGTCCCGGATCTGTCCTGTTGTCGGACTGTTAGCGGTGTGTTTGCCAGCCTTTTATGTTTAGGTGGGAATGGCGCGCTGTTTTTCTGCTCTGGCTTTTTACGGAAATCCGGTATGTAATTAACTATTTTCTCGGTGGGGTACCTTTCTGCGTCTCCTTGCTACGTATTGGTGATTATTATTTGTTAACACCTTGTGGTGTTGTGGGTTTGGTTATTTTTTTTTATTTTGGTGTTTGTTGTGTTATTTTGCTTTTTTGTTTGTTTTCTGGTGCGTATGATCTTATTCGTGCTCGAAGATATTTTTACCTGTTGTGACATGGTCTGGAGACATTGGTCCTGCAGCTGTCAGGCTGTGGGAGTAGCTTTTGTGTCAAGTAGTTAGGCACGTTACTCTTCGCTTATTTGTATTTAGGCAGCAGGCCGGGATTACTTTGAGTTAAAATAATTCAATGATATATACAGTGATATAGTGATTATTTTACTCAGAGTTGTTTGTAAGGTGAAAGTAGAAAGATGTATTAAAGAGTCGGACTATTTACATAGGAATGATCATTAGTATATTTGATTTTGTTAGTATTTAATAGATATAAGGAATATAGAGAGTAATAATGTCTGTGTCTTATGAAACATTTTTTAGAGAATTTGATTAGAGTAGAAGTATGAGAAGGACTCACGAGAGAGGAGACGGAACCAATATTATAGAAGAAATAATATACAGTGAGAGTTTAATGGGTAGATGTTGGAGAAAGTATTGAAGACCCAGGTGAGAGAATATAAAACGATTATGTATATATAGTTAAGTGAAGAGAGTGACTTAGAATATAGGAAAAAGAAGGTTTATGTTGGGGAAAAAGCATTGGAAGGAAATACACTAAAGTACATAAAGATGAGTGATTGTTTATGAAATAAAAAGAATGAACGTGGAAATCATAAGGAAATTCATAAGAAATTGGATGGAGAGAGAATGCAGACAGAACCGAGATAGTTTATAAATGGAAACTCACTAAGAAAAAGACATAATTCAAATATACTCTTTAGAATACATAAACATCAAAATTTAATTTATGTGCTGGTTATGGTAGGGATTTTGTGAGAGGAGAGAAATAACTCGGAAATAGAAGAAAAGGATAGAAGAGTAAAGGTGATAAAAACATCAAAGATATTACATGAGTATTGAGAGAGTGATCAGATGATGGAGATACGTAAAGTAAAGTGGAAAAGCACCAGAATCTCTCACTTAGAGGGTATAACTTTTTGATTATGAGAAAATGTAAAAGAAAGTAGATTTGGGTGTACAAAAGACTTAATAGGGATTACATAAGAATTTGAGTAGAAAAGATATGAAGGAACGAAGTGATAAAGCGAGGTATATGAAAAACAATAAATTAGATCTAAGTGAGTATAGTTTAGATATAAGGAAATCAAAGACTTTGGGTGCTCTTGTTAGGTAATAAATAGGATCGAAAGATATATCATAATTGATTATATTTTGTATAACAGGAGGAGAATAATGTGAAAGAAAATATAAAGATGGACAATAGTAATTACATATATGGATGAGTTTTTTTGATAGAATACCAGTAATAAATGGAAAGTAAGTGGGTTTAGGGAAAAAGAATACATAAGTAATATAATTGGTATCTAAAATACATAAGATATGATCGGATAAAGAAAGGGAAAGAAGAGAAAAATGAGAAGTGAAAACACAGAATCGATAGAAAGAAGGGAGGTGAAAGAAGGGAAAATCAAAAAATCGAAATGCATGCAGTAATTGGTTTTGGGTGTTTTTTTGTGGGTGTTTGTGGTTTTTGTTACGAGGTCAATGGATAATATATTTGGCATCAGCTGCTAGGTGTGAATGTGGTGTTTTAGATTTTTGATTTTGGTGGAAGAAATCTATGTTCGCGCTTATGGCGTAACATACTTTTTCTCGACGTGTGAAGTGGTCGTTTTGGCACTAAAATCTTTTGCCGCACTTTTTTTTATTAGGTGTGCGATGGTGGGGTTTTGGGATTTTTTTTTTAAAGGTATAGAAGGCTGGTTTTCTGGTTGCTTGTGATGATTGGAGGGTGGGTTGATGTTTATGATTTTTGTGTCCCGCGACAAACTTGGGTGTGGTTAGTCTATTATTACATCCCATGTTTTGAGATAAATTGGGTTGATGCGACCGACTCTTTGTTTTGCTGAGGATTTTGTGGTATTTAGTCTAGTTTTGATATGATTACATTTTTTGGTGTTAAAGTTTGTTACATCTTGCCCATAGTTGAATTTTCAGGTTTTTGACAACGCGGCTTGATCGTCTGCCTTTATTAAGATCATTATCTTCATAAGTTGCGTGTAAAATAGGGGGGTAAGTGACTGCTGTTGGGGACCAAAATTGTAACAGTTTGTTCCAAAATTTTTGACGCTTTACATTTATAAGGGAGGGCTAAATGGATGTGTCGTGTTATAAACTATTTATTTGTATAGTTTTTTGAAATATGTGCATGTTATCTAGGCTTGTACATGAGGTTTGAATAATTGGTTTGTTGGCTAAAGTGCAACAAAGTTCCATTTTGAATGTTGCATTTACCTGTTGAATTTCAACAGTAATGGGTTCGGAGTGTTTACAAATATATGCTGGTTCCCGTTTGTTGCCCTATGTGTATAATTTTATCAGGTGCAATTGTGTAACAGACTCGTCCGGGTGGCCAATTTTGTAACACAGTGGAAATTGTAACTAGTGGTGTTTTGTTTGTTCGTTTATTCAAAAGACTAATTTGCACTTGACAGGATTGTCCAAGATTGTTAATTGTAATGCTAGGTTACACATATCAGCTAATTATGATTAAATATCAAGATTGCTAAATTGGCCTTGACTCATTTATTATATGTGTTCTCACTTGTTATATGTTCATTGATGGGGCAATATAGGTTTTTTTATATTTTTATTGTTGATATGGGGCTCTTCACTTGCCTCATTAATAAGGTGAGGGGATATTGGTGGTTATTGTCATCCTGTTTTACAGGTCTACGAAAATCACAAAGTTAGGAGCCTAATTTCACTCACAGTTTTGATCTAGAAAACGTTTCAGTTTAGTAATTGGTAAATAATTGATTATACTTGTTCGAAGTATAAAACAAACTACTGAAAGTTTCAGAATCAAATGGAAGTCATTTACTACCTTAAAACAGTGTAGAAAAAGCAATGCGCAAGCATTAACAGCCAAACACCAGTACCCTCATTGCTATTAGGAGCTCACCATGGCGCTAGAGTGGGGGGATCTTTTACATACATTGGATAATTGGGGTGTGTGATTATAAGCACATGGTTTATAAACGCATCCGGTGTCAGTTTTATAAATTTTGGTATGTGATTTCATGTATATCTCGAAGGTTAATATTTCAAGCAATTGCTTGCAATTTAAGAGATAACTAGACTGACCTAAGTGTTTATAAATTTGTTGGCCTAAATAAGCTAAATCGAATAATGTTATGAAATTCATTTCAATGTTACTGCATCCCTTTAACTGTAAGAACTAGAGACCTTCATCAATCATAGTTTGGTTCTTTATCTACTTTGGTACCTACCCAATATATCTTTTAAACTGACAACTGTGGTATAAAAAATATTATATTAGAAATACGCCTTTTGACTTTAACACATACTTTCCAAATAAAGTGATACATTTCCTGATAAGAAGTAAAAAATGAAAGTTTTTTTTTTTTTTTTTTTTTTTTTTTTTTTTTTTTTTTAGTAAGGTATTCTTCAAAATTTACGCCCATTTTTTTCTGGCAAATCAATAATTTCTTTGCCCTGTTAACAAAATGTATTGGACATATATTTTCAGGTATCATATTGAAAATATTATTTTATCTTTTATGGGGGCTCCCTAACTTCTCTCACTCTCTCCTTTCTTTTCCTTTCTGTATTTTCTTTTTTCTTCTTTCACTCCATCTTTACGCTTTTTACTTTCCTATCTGCCCTTCCCTCAATCTCTCTCTCGTCCTCCTCCTCTCCATTTCCCTCCCTTCCTCTCTCTTCCTTTCTCTCTTTAATGTTGTTTTTTTATAAGAAAAAGCAAATAGGGGGGGGGGGGTTCCGTAATCTCTTTCTCATTTTAATAGGATCCATAAAAATAAGCCTTTTCGGTTTTTCATGGCTATCCTGTCAGTGCTTCTTTTATGTTTTATACCAATGGTACACTCGACAAATATAAATCAAATCAAATAAAATCAAATTATAATGTTCACGAGTTATCTAATGTCTTAATTTCATGTTTGAGTTCATAGATAAGGTTACCTTTTGTAGGGTACATGGCAGGTAATATGGGCCCCTATAGCTCAATTTGCCTAATTTGCATAAAAATTACGAAATGACACACAGTCTAATTTTTGTTTAATATGAATCAATATTTTTACTGCTCTAACGTTTTTAGTTGTGAAGAAGAAAGCAATTATCACACAATCCGCGAGCATAATTCTCAAGAATGTTGACGTCATTACCAGAGTGCCAATTATATGAGCATGTGCAGGTTAAGATGTAAAGTGTTTTAAAAAACTACTATGACTCTACCATGTCTGAATTTGCTAAAATGTTGAAAATCATTAACTTTAAGAATATAATTTGAATTATAAGACCCTTCTAGTAAATCGCTTTGACTATATAATTTCATTGTTATGTATTTTGTATATATATTTTTTTTAAAATATTAATTTAAATATTATTTTATTATACCAAGTCCATATATGGCGGCTACATAAGTTATTTGATATTATTATATAACTGTGAATATACCCCAAAAATCGTAAGAAAAAAGATTGATGCCTCATCCAATACTAAGTAGCAAGAATCATTTCCGCCATTTGGATGTCCGTATGTACCATGCACTAATGTTGCTGTGTCAGGCGATGCATTCAATGCCACGATTGCAGCCAGCTATCACTAAACAAATTGACGCTCGTACTACGTAGTATGTATCAACAATGAATCTATAAAGCTGTACTAAATATACAAAACATTGGGTTTACCCGCTCATAATCATCCACCTCACATTCTGTGAAATTATTAAATTTTGACATTAAAATGGGTAAAAAATGCCCGTAAGTGTGATTTAGCCTATATGTACCTCGTTTGGTTTTCAGCAATTGTCTCAGAGAAATTTTGGCATCAGATGCGCCTCTCACGACAATATATTTTCGTCTACAGTTTATATGAACAAGCATTAATGGTGCTCACTCGTCACGCGTGTCGACGGTGCACAGACAATATTTGCTTTCAGGTGGCCTATTACGCTGCAGTGTACCCTAAATTGTAGGACAAATGCATCTGATAATTGATGAACTCATGCCAATTCAAAGGCTCTGAAAGTTCTCTATGTAAAGTGAGTATAAATTATTAAAACAACAAGAATAATATAATGAAAACTTAGGCTCTGATTACAATGAAACAATCAAGGATAAAAAAATAACGTAAAAGGCACTTGTTTCTCGGAAAATCAATATATTTTTGTACCCTATATTAAGTCGAAACCGGTATTGGACAGATATTTCAAAGCTTATTTAATGCTCATGCTGCATGCGCTGTAGCTTATAGATATGGTTACCTTGTTGTTTTTGTAAGCCATTATAATTGACAATTCCATTTCAAAGGTTATGAAGTTCTGATGCTTGAGCTTATCGACGAGACTACCCTATTTAACAATTTGGCATTAAGAAGAACGGCTAATGGTTCACTAGTCTTCATATTGTTTTAGGCTTTTTCGGTTTGCTAGTGAAGAGTGTATAATATGATTAAATTTAAAAAATAAATAAGAGAAAGATTTTACACTGAAACAAATGATGAAACAAACTTAAAGCAGACCCTTTTTTTCAGGACTAAAATCAATATTTGTCTTTGCCATTTTCAACAAAAAGCGATTGAACATGATATGTTCAAAAGTAATTTATTCTCATGTCTGAGAACTTTAAATAAGGCCATTTTTTCGCTTGTAAATTCAAATAAATGATTGACGATACATTCAATGTTATGCAATTCCTCATTTCTCAAGCCCCCCCCCACACTTTCGTCAGGAAAACGTTGACTGTAACAAAAACGGACAAATGACCATACATTTGCTGATTTTAGCCTGTTCAGCCCCCGCCATCACCGCTCCCCCCCCTTGCCGCATCAGGCCCCTCCACTTTCAGAAAATGCTCCGTGCCCCTGATTGGTTATATAATATTAGCTTGGTGTTGATGCAGCGGAAAGCTGCTTAATACGAGGCGCGAGTCTCCTAACGGGAGTTACTTGAATTTTAACAGAACAGACCTTCAGGGGCAATTGTAACAGCTTGTTACAATTGCCCCTGACAGAGGCGACCATACTTGGAGAGATTTTTTTTCTATCTAGCTTAGGTATTCATCGTTGAAAACGTTAACAAAATATGGCCTAAGACATAATTTTCTAAATATATAAAAAATGACAGCCGTAGCTCATCTACATATTTGTCCAGAAGAAAAATAATATTTTATACCACAGTTGTCAGTTTAAAGATATATTGGGTAGGTACAAAGTAGATAAAGAACCAAACTATGAATTGATGAAGGTTCTCTAGTTCTACAGTTAAAGGGATGCAGTAACATTGAATGATATTCAAATAACATTTATTCGATTTAGCTTATTTTGCCAACATAATTATAAACACTTAGGTCAGTCTGGTATCTCTTCAAAATTGCAAGCAAATTGCTTGATTTACCTTCGAGATATCAATGATTTCATACTCAAAATTTATAAACTGACACCGGATGGTTTATAAAACCATGTGCTTTTCCACACACCCATTTCCTGTTGTAAAGTCCCCCCACTCTAGCGGCCTGGTGAGCTCTTAGCATGAGGGTACTGGTGTTTGGCTGTATGCTTGGCATTGTTTGTTACACTGTTTTAAGGTAGTAAATGACTTCCATTTGATCTGAAACTTTCAGTAGTTTGTTTTTACTGTTCGAACAATATAATTTTATTAATCTTAATATAATTGCTCTTGTTTTTGAAAGCTACTATCCCTTTAAAGGGTGAAGCCCCAACAACCTAAAAATATAAAAAAAACTTTTGCCCCATATCATGAATATAACAAGTGGAAACTATAATATAAATGAGTCAAGCATTGTCTTGTTTTATCATAATTAGCTTATGTGGTTAAATCTTGGATCTGTCAAGTGCATAGCTTTGATAAAGAAAAACAAAATGTTACAATTTCATGTGTTACAATTGCCCCGGACGTCTGTTACAATTGCCCCTGGGCACGGGGCTATTGTAACACTCGACCTCTTGTTTTGAAATGGTAATGGCTTCAAAATGACTTGTTGCACTTAGCCCAAACCTATTCATATGTCAAGCTAAGATAATGCATATTTCATTTTATATAGTTTTAAGCAAGTATTTAGCTTTAATAAAGTTGATAGGTCAAATTTGGAAAAAACTGTTACAATTGTCCCCGGTCTCCCCTATTAAACGCACTTGAGAAGTCTATAAAGAGAGATCAGGTGTATGAATTAGCATGGTCAAGATGTTCATATCTGACTAATACCCCATTCACAGTGGTCTTCAAATTTATCTCGGTGCTGTCGCGGGACGGCAACACCGCTTTAAACCCGCTATAAGTGCATTCACAGTGGAAAAGTTGTCCCGGGATAGATTTCATGTACCCATTCACACTGCAGCGTGTGATTTTTATGACCTCCGTAACAAAATACTTGCATTTCTTTGATTTTCTCCTTCTTTCCTTTTCTTTTCTATCATCTGTTTTGTATTTCTTTGTTTTTCTCCTTCTTTCCCTTTCTTTTCGATCATATCTTATGTATTTCTTTGTTTTTCTACTTCTTTCTTTTTCTTTTCTATCATTTCTTATGTATTACTTTGTTTTTTTTTTCTTTCCTTTTCTTTTATATCATTTATTATGTATTTCTTTGTTTTTTTCTCTCTTTCCTTTTCTTTTATATCATTTATTATGTTTTTCTTTGTTTTTATCCTTCTTTCCTTTTCTTTTCTATCATT
>CALNVZ010003433.1:49497226-49524757 GCA_940671915.1 Paracentrotus lividus | reverse complement strand
GTTTTCTTTAAAGATCGAAAAATGTTGGGTTAGTCGCATTAGGTACCTTACCAAAAGTTAAAGCCGCGGCCCCCTGCGTGAACGCCGCACAGCGGCGCTCTATACCGGATGTACTTATCCCCTCCACTTAAGTCAATGGAAGAATAATAGGGGAACGGTATATCCTGCCTATAAGCCCGCTGTGCGGCGTTCACGCAGGGGGCCGCGGCTTTAACTTTTGGTAAGGTACCTTACAATATTTTCAGTGTGACTTTTTTTTATTATTTCACCCCTTTGTCATGAATTGGATGTCACTATTGCCACTTAAACACAGAAATATGTCCACCCTTCTCTTTTTAGTGAAAGTTTCAAGAAAAAAACACCAAAAGAATCTTGTGTAATTTGAATTTTAGTGATTTTTTCTTCATGTAGTCCCACATATAGAATTTTAATCAGGGTTCTAGATCTCCAGGAAATAAACGAAATTTAAATAAATATTTTTTATTGATTTTGAAAGACTTTTATGATTCATTAACACCCATGGCGTTAGATAAGTGATAGGTCACAGAATAAACATCAGAGAGACATTTTTATTTATTGACAAATATCCTATTTGGCATGGAAGTGCCCATTAATATTTATGCAAATTAAGTGTGATTTTAATATTTATCAATATTTAGCTTTAAAAAAAAAATGTTATGAAGTCCACCCCCTCTCCTTTCAAAAGTTGCTGAGAGTAATTATCAACAATATTTGGGTAAAAAAGTTTTAAGTTTCTAATGAATTCTTATGTATTCTTTTGTTTTATTAATTTCTTTTGTCTTCTGTAATTTAGATTTTTATGTATTTCTTAATGTTTGTGGCTCTTTTATGTTTCGAAAATGAAAGCAAAATGCTATCTTACGTGTACATTCTATTTAGGTCCGACATGCAATGATGCATTCTTGAATCACCTACCAACACAGTGTGCAGTTTGTTTTGAACAAAAAGTTGCACTACGCTTTAAAGGAAAAAATCACCAAAAAGCATATTTGGGGTTGGCAGTGGTTGCAAAATAGTTGGTTAAATTGGCTGAGACCCCTCCCCTGTCAAAATAGGCACAATTCAGTCTTTATATAAAGAGTTATTAAGTAAGGAACAGTTGTTTTGACGTTTAATTAGGAAAGTTTAAAAATACCGAAAAATTCAATTATTGCCCATTTGTGTACTGAATGCACCTTTCCCCTACATTATTCTACCACACTCAAAAAGGCATTTACCATTAATGTGGATATCTTGAAATCAATCAAGGTACATTTCTGAAAAATAAAAGATGCCAAAACATTACTTAAAAATACATTTAAGTATTAACACAAAAGAATATAAAGGAATTCAAATGAAACTTAAAGTTTTTTAATGACAATGTTGTTGACTACTCAGCAACTTTTAACAAAAAATTGGGCTTCATAGCAATTTTTAAAACAAAATATTGATCAATATGTAAAAATAGACCCTTAATTTGCATAAATAATAACAATTAATAAATTGTTGCCTTAAAATACAAACAAATAGTACAGGGTTATATTTTACATGTGCCTCAACATCCATTCAAAATTTTACATTGATCGGACCATTGTTGGCCGAGATATATTAAAAAAAAAAAATAATTGAATAAATTAGTGCAAAATCATGTTTTTGCACTTTTTGCATATTTTGGACTAATTTCTGAACTCCAAGGAGACTTCGTGTGATACAATGTAATTTTGTAGTATATATGTTGCATAATGTATTTTTTGTACTTAACATAATTTGGACTGAAATACTGGACATAAAATAAAATGCCTTAAAATTATCCAAAACATACCTGGCATCAGGGGGGCATTTCATCAAAGGACTTGTCGGACGTTTTATCTGACAAATTTGCTCTCAGCCAATCAGATGCAAGCATTTCAGTAGCTTATAACAGTTTGTGGGATAAAACGTCCGACAAGTCCTTTGATGAAATGCCCCCCAGGTGTACTCAAACTTTTGGAGGGCAGTGTATGTGCTGCCTTTTTTTGGCCTTTCAATCCATTGTAAAATACTTGTTTTTCTCTGTCTTGTTTGAACTAATTTCTTTTCCTATCATCCTTCTCCTGTCCCCCAATCTCTCTCTTTCTTTCTTTCTTTCTTTCTTTCTCTCCCCTTGATCCACCATCCATTCTTTCCTGTCACTCTGTTATGGTTCATGTATGTTCAAGTGTTTGTTCAGAATGGGCAAAGGTTACCTCAGCTTTTATACATATTTTTATCATTGTTTGTTGCATTCATAGGACAGGCATCATATACATGTACCGGTATGCAATTCACAAATGAAACACAACTTAATGGCAGTACTAAAAATCTCTGTACCTCATGATATAATTGGCAGATAGTGTTTTACATAATTAATTCCTATAATAATAATTAGATACCTGTTTTCATACAAATCGATTGTAATTTATGTGTTAGGCAAACACACAATTCAATGTATTGGAGAATGTTGCAGGTTGAACTTTCCCATGAACGTACTTGATTGAAAAAACAACATGACATTCCTAAGCTATGAGCTGTCTTAGATTGCGTCAGGATCTAGGTATGATATGGACTAAATTAGCAACAGATAGTGTACTTCCACTTCCATACATGTAGGCCTAATGCATAGGCCTATACTAATAAGGTGAATGTCAGTGGTTTTTGTCTATGGTTTGATCAGAATTTGATAAAAGGTAACCTTGCTTGTATTTGATGTGTTCAGATTGTTTGTGTCAATGCATATATTTATGTGTGTGTGTGTGTGTGTGTGTGTGTGTTCATGTAATGTACTACTCCCCCCAAAAAAAAAAATTAAAAAAATAAAAAATAAAATAAAATAGATAAATGAATAAAAATAAAATAAAGGAAGCCTACTGTTTTGGGATCCAACAGACCGATATATACATCTGAATGTAAGCACAATGCCTATCCCGGCATGTTAGTTGGTTATTATGAATGCTCCCACTACAATACTGCGATTAAAACAAAGAAATACATAAGAGATTGTAGGTAAAATGGAAGAAAGAGACCTACATAATATATATATATATATATACATAGAAAAACATGAGAAATAATAGAATAGAAAAGGAAAGAAAGATACACAAGAAGTTATCATGGAAGAGAAAATGGAAGGAGAAATCATTTAAATACATGAGAAATGATAGAATATATGGATGAATGTTATGACGGTGTGGCCGTCTTGCTATAGCACCTGGGATACACTTGAAAACCACTGTGAATTGGGGGTCAGACTCTCATTTAGTTGGGGATTTTTTTTAAAGTACATGTATGAATTTTGATTCTGTAGAATTAGGGTTATTCTGTGTATATTTTGATCATAAATATTTGCTTTATTTTAGGAAAGAACTTGGAGAGAGGAACGTTGACAACCCAAACATGGAGTCCCTTCAGTATGCAGATCGTAAGTACTTTACCATAGCAACCACATGTTACATCAACATTTCTTGTCGGATCAATTGTCAGATCTGACATCTATACTTGATTTTGTTTCGCTAAAAAGCATTTTTTACATGGTAACTGTCTTATAAAACAGGACTTGTCAGATAAAATATCCTATAAAAGATGTCAGATCTGACAACTTGTCGGACAAGAAATATTGATGAAATGCTCTCCAGGTCTGCATTTCACATTGCTCAACTTTAAGCCTTATTTTGTGAAGGTCACTATGACACGTCACTTTGTTTTTCAATCAGGTCTATCTTTTGCACTGTTTTAATAGACATTGAAATTGGAACTATCTTAGGAAGACTTTAGATTGATATGAATCACTTGTAGTCCACCAGTCAATCAAAAACTTGCATTTCCTAACTTTCTCATTGATAAAGAGAAGTGAAGATATCAGTTGGCTCACGATGTCAAACGTTGGAAAATTGCAACAATTCGGCTGCTTCTTTGAGCCTTCATCTGGCAATGTGACATAGCGCTGCTGCGAACGCAATTATAGCAATGGCGAGGATTCAAGGTGCTATTGTTTGGCTCCGCTGGTGCGGTAGCTGCACTGCTATCGGTCAATGCGGTTTGTTGTTTGCCCCCCCCCCCCCCCCCCCCGGAGTAGAAGCCGCACTGCTATTGGTGGAAATTAGGGTGGGAACTGAGGCTGCATTGCTGTTGGTTCATTGCAGCGGCAGGGGAGCTTGTGGATGTTGTAGGGGTGAAAGTGGATGAGTTGCTGTGATAGGGTGGTTGCGGATGGAATGCGGCGGTGCATGGCGTCGGGTAGTAGGCAACCTTCTTCAGGAACATTAGGATGTAATCGAATCTGAATAGCTTCTTTGATGCGTGTACCAATGCTTATCTTGTGCTATGCATCGGACTTCCTTCCAATCAGGCTGACATGTTCTGCGACTGCAGAGCTGTCTGTGTGCCGATGTTGGATGTCCCGGCTATGATCAATAATCCTTTCGCCGACAGGTCTTACCATTTCGCCAATGTAGACCTTGTCACATATGTCGCTTGTTATCTTGTAAACAACAGCGCATTGACCAATAACAGCGCAGCTACTACAATGGCATACCCAAACAATAGCGCCTTGAATCCTTGAACTGAATTGCAACAGCACTCCGTCATATTGCCAGATGAAGGCTCACAATAGCAGCCGAAAATGTCCCAATTTTCCAACGTTTGATATTTTGAGCCAACCAATTATCTTGACTTCGCTTTATTGCACTGATTAAGTTTTAGTGTGTGTAGTTCAAAGGTTAAGGATAAGAGAGGACGTCTTATGAAATTATTTGTTTTAAGGGCGGTGGCATATTGTAGACGCAATCCTGTTTTTTTTAAATATTAGGCTATCAAAGTTGGGTACCGGTATAAAACATTTTGCTGGGAAGCAATATTACATAGTCCAAATAAAAAAACATGTCAATGCGCTTTACGCCGATTGGCATATGATACATTACTATGTACTTAAAGATATGAATGACATAAATACATTGTACACCTACAAGTACATGTATATTGTATTAATACAAAACTGACTTACGGCATGATTATAATGTACACAACATAAAAACAATATCATATTTCTATTTGACCTTTGCAGCATATGCTAGCCCATACAACACAAGTCGGTCATTGTCACATGATCCCTACGGTGGCGGAGACTACGCACCTCATCCCTTTGATTCTGGGGTAAGCAAACTAACATTTAAGCTACATTGCTGGTTTTGAAGGTTTGTTTAATAAGACAGGTTTTGGAGGTTTCATTTTAAAATTACTGGAAAATAATAAAAGCAGTTTGATGTGTTCAAATCAAGACATGTTATCCTTATCACTAGCTTTCTTTCCTTATTTTGGCAAAGCAATGGGAGTCGACATATATTTGGGGCCAGAAGTTTACGTACATGTACATGTGACCCCTGAAAATTGTTACATTGAAAATTTGCCAACATATCTTTAAAAATATTTGTGCAATTATTTATGACGAATGAGGTTATCCTGCACTTTCTCATTCTGCCATGTCATTAGGAGCTGAAGAATATTTAGATGTCATTTTTATTTATTTATTTATTTATTTTTTTCTCTTCACATTGTAGAAAAACATTTAGGAATAATAAAGGATGACAGCTCTGGGGGACATTGATTCAAGCTGCGTCACTATCATTCTCTCTCATCCAATTTTTTTTTTCACTGCTTATACCTCACATCAGTTTATTGATACTTTCCCAATTTTAAATGCAGTTTTTGTGATATTTAGTTTAAATTGAAAACTAAGGTTTTGATAGATTGTTAAAAAGTTGAAAATGTTTCAAAAATTACATACTGGTACGTAAACCATGCTCGAACTGATGATTCTAAGTACTTGGTCCTATAATTGATTTGTTAAATAGTGGGATGAAAGGAGTGAAATTATATCATTTCATATTATTATTTATTATATTTTGCTTTCATATAGTCTCAGGGTTATAATGAGCCTCAGTCAGACTACGGCAGCCCCCATCACTCTAATTACCAAGAATACCCCCCTTCAGAGAGTGGCCAGGGGGGCTATGGGGGATATGCAGATCCCAATCCTCCTGCTAATCAAGATTATAATGGATACAGCAGTGATGTCCAACCAAGGGATAACTATGGGAAGGTAGACTCCAGAGCAATAGAAATGGAGGACCCCTATGCAACCAGAGGAGATAGGTAAGGGAATGGTAATTGTGGTAGTCAGGATTGTTGACTATGTGGGTAGGATACAAAGTTATAGTAAATAGTGGTAGAAAAATACGAGTTGTGATTGGCTCAATCAGTATCACGTGACCTACCTTCAATTTGTTATATTGTACATGAACATATGTTATATCTGTAACCTCAGTTACCGACAAATATTTTCATGTTATTTAATAGGAAATAAAGTTTGGTAGGATGTTTTCCCCAATCTATTCACTATCATGAGATTATTGAGCTGTATCCATTAGAAGACCTATGAAACAAAGTTACAATGCAAACAATAAAAAACAAATTCATGCACCATGTAACATCATTTAGCTTGGAATTGCCCTTAATTGACTGATGTTGGCTCAGTGGATAGAGCGTCTGCCTCATAATCGGGAGGTCGTGGGTTTGATCCCCAGCCGCGTCATGCCAAAAGATGTTAAAACATGGTAGTTGCTGCTACCCTGTTTGGCGTTCAACAAGAAGGGGATAGAGCAACGCCAATCTGGCGCTGCTCAGCGGCTGCCGGGCCCACAAGAAAAGGGGCAGAAAGAATATCAATTTACCTCTATGTTCGACAATAAAATTTGGAGCATTTTTTTTTAAAGCTTTATGATCCAAGTAAAGTTTGAAATTAAAGGCCCTCGCAAGTCGGAGATCGTGGGGAATGCGCGTTTTTCTTGAGCTCCATTGACTCATACACAATCTACAGTGAGGCTTACGCAAGGGTCGGCCTACTGGGGATTAACATTCGGACAGCACGAACATGACGAAGTTTACCGAATTCAGTCAGTCAATAGGGTCAGTAGCTTCGGATTAGTTTATAGACTCTCAACGGGTCTCTTCGTATTAATTCAAAGAGAGGACTTGTATAATACTCCATTTCAAAAACAAAACATAGGTTAGATTTACTTCGAACTTCTGGTTAGTTAGTCTAGCCATGAAGGATTAACCGGATTAGCTCCAGACGGGTTGGCGCTGAAGATTACGCAACACGCCTCAGGCTCTGAATGGAATGTTATCATTTCACCCGAGATAAGGTGAATTCCCCATGTTTTATCAATTATACGTCCCTTTAAATTTGAGATCTTATTTAATTATGAATTGCATGTGTAGATAATGTTTTCATTCTACCATACTTCAACTTATGTATCTTATGGGGTAACTGCACTAAGTGAACAAAAGAAATCTAAATTCAACAACATAAACAGATGGCAAGAATTTTTCTCAAAACACTTTCATTCTCACACTCTGAAATGTTTAGTAAATGGACTGACATGGAAGAAAGATGGAGATTAAAAAAAAAAGGTTAAAAGAAGTAAGAGTGATGTTTGACATTTTTAAGAATAATGGACCATCATATTTATATGATGTGTTCACATTATCACTTCTTACTCACAGATACAGAACAATAAATTCTGAAAATCATGGAGTTGTTGTCCATAGAGTTACAAAAAAATGTGAAACTGAACGTGGTAAACATACATTTTCTGTTGATTTTGATCTGCTATGAAATAATCTACCCCTCTCAGTGTGAAATTCCCAGAGCCGGAATGTGGGGTTTTTTTTTAACAGTGTTGTCTTACACAAGAGTTCTATTTTAGTTTGAGATATGTTTTCAGTTTCTGACATCATTCATATTCCTCAATTATCTTAATTTCTGCATACATATACATATTTTTCTGCGGTATAGAAAATTAGTTGAAATGACAAGATATTTTAATTTAGATTTTTCAACAAAAGATACAGATTAAACCAAATTCACAATTTATGTACTGTGTTATTATTATATTATAATAATACCCTTTTTCTTCCCAAAGAAGTTAAAAGTTCTGGACTCTGTGGTTATACACATTTGTAATAACCCTACTTAGATTAATTGAAATCTTTACCTATAATTGGGCATTACTACCTATTAGCTGGTTAATCCAATACCACATTTGCAGATTTGGATCTCTCTTTTTTGTTACATTGTTTGATACTATTTGTGTTTTATGTTTATTTTGTATGTGTTTACAGGGCCCTCTGAAAAAGAATGTAATACCATTGGTGAGGCCACCCTGTATAAGTAACACTAAATAAATAAACATTGTTTACTATCTACAATCATTAGATATGATGGTGCTGGTGATGACTACCGTGCTCCCTCACCGATTGGACAAGACCCATACAGCTCTCTCCCACCAAAGACAGAGGACCCCTACCAGTCAACACCAGGGTACAGGGAATACACCCCTCCACCAGCAGGTAAGCCACTCCTACACCCCTCCCTACCAAAGACAGTGGACCCCTACCATTTGACAACAGGGTCCAGAGAATAAACCCCTCTACCAGCAAGTAAACCAAACCTCCCCTCCTACTAAACATTGAGGACCCTAACTAGTTGATATGGGGTATGGAGAATACACCTCTCTACCAGCAAGTAAACCAAACATACACCCCTCCCCTCCTACTAAACATTGAGGACCCTAACTAGTTGATATGAGGTACAGAGAATACACCCCTCTACCAGCAAGTAAACCAAACATACACCCCTCCCCTCCTCCTAAACATTGAGGGCCCTAACAAGTTGATACTGGGGAACAGAGAATACAACCTCTACCAGCAAGGTAGAACCCAAACATACACCCCTCCCCTCTCCTAAACATTGAGGACCCTAACGTTATATGGGGTACAGAGAAACACCCCTCTACCAGCAAGGTAAAACGCAAACATACACCCTCCCTCCTCCTAAACATTGGAGGGCCCTATCAAGTTGGATACTGGGGAACAGAGAATACACCCTCTACCAAGCAAGTTAGACCAAACATACACCCCCTCCCCTCTCCTAAAAACATTGAGGACCCTAACCAGTTGATACTGGGAACGGAAATACACCCTCTACCAGCAAGTAAACCAAACATACACCCCTCCCCTCCTACTTAAAATTGAGGACCACCTAACTCAGTTGATACTGGGGGACAAAATAAACAACCCCTCTAAAGTCAGCAAGTAAAAACCAACATATACCCCCCTCCCTACTAAAAGATTGAGGACGCCTAACCAGTTTGAATACTGGGAACAGAGAATACACCCCTCTAACGCAGCAAAGTAACCAAACATATACCCCTCTACTAGATGGGCCCTACCGTTGCGGAACATACCCTCTCCTAAACAATAAACTCTCCAATGAGGCCCTAACGCAGTTGATACTGGGGTACAGAGAATACAACCCTCTACCAGCAAGTAAACCATCAACATACACCCCTCCCCTCCTACTAAATTGGGACCCTAACCAGTTTGATAACTGGGAACAGAGAATACACCTCCTCCATGAATAGGTAAGCCACACTAACACCCCTCCTAACCAAAAATAGATGACTCTTACCAGTCAATAATTGGGTAGCCAGAGAAAACGCCTCCTCAGCAGGAAATGCCACTCCTCACACCATCCCCTCCTACTTAAAATTTGAGGACTAAACTAAGTTGGATATAATAATATGAACCACCCTTTTGTTTACATCACCGCAAGGTCAAAACGCAGGAAAAAAAAAAAAAAAAGATAATAATATTTTTCAAAAATCAACAACATTCTGCAGTTTCTTTTGAATATATTGTGATCTTATTCTTACAAAATAAAGTGGAATTAGCAGCTGACGTGACTTGACCGCAGCGATTCATTCCCCTCACACTCAAACGGGTCTCCATCAATGGGTCTTCATGTTTACGAAAGCCAGTTGCAGAACCGTGTAAATGCTCGCAAAGCCTCGCATGCCTCTCCCTTTTTTATCCATCGTTCTCAGCCCGATCGTCCCTCTGGATTTTGAATTAGAGAAGTTTGCATTGTAAAGTCTATAAATAGGGTAAGAGATTATGCGAACCAAAATCTTGTCTCTAAACTAATATTGTTATAAAAGGCATTACTGGGATACCTTTTGCCTGAATGAAGGCCCTGCGTAATGTTTGCTTTGTATTCAATTGCCGGTTTAAAACTATGAAAACGATCAGCTGAGAACGATTTGGATGAAACTAGGTGATAGGCATGCGAGCGCTTCGCAAACAGTTACCCAGTCCTCTCTGGCTTCGTTGAACGTGAGGGAACCCGTTGAGTTTTAAGGGAAATGAATCGCCCTAACATTTACTGGTGGCGCATTGCCAACGGCAGTCCCGCATACAACACACGTCGCGTGCAGCGTATCGGTGGCCTAATTTTAACGTTCATCTTTAGGGGTCTATTTGGCTATAATAATAGTGACGCTCTATCTTTGCACAATTACGGACTATATGAACTCCAAATACAAATTATTATTTCACCTGCGGCCCTTTGGCCCTCGGAGAAACAAACTTGCACACCGACCTAGGGATAATTTAGTATTTGTCATACATATAATGAGTATATGTGCGATGGAGTGGTACACTATCTATATATAATATATTTAAGGTTGGAATCTTTACATTGTATTTTATCCATGTTAGATATGAATCTGTTGACTTCTCCTAACCCTTTTTTTGTTTTCTCATCTTTTGCATGCACTCCCTACTTGAACATTCAATATCAGTCATCTCCCCTATTCAACCCACCCTCCCTCAGGGGTAGACGATTATCGGAAACCCCTGGGATGATTACCCCTGACCTCTAACCCTGAGGTCGAACTCTAGTGACCTTGGGCCAGAAGTCATTACATCATAGGGGAACCCTCGTGATAACTACGACCACACCGCCCGTCCTGCTACCAGCGCAGGCCCAAGTATGATTGTGTGGTGTGATGCACGTTTGCTTGTTTAAACAACTTTATGAAACATTTTGGTTTTTCTATTAACTAACAGAACCACTGATTATCAATAATGAATTAGATTTGTAATTGATTAAGTTAAGTAATGAAATCAAAATATTTGAATTCTGAACCGAGGGAAATCACAGCACTCGAGTGGTACTAAAATTAGAATTGTGACGTACATGTACCGCTCACTTGACTAACAATAGAGCAGATTGCAGTCGTAAATGGAGGTGAAATATGCAGGCATCTGAACTGATTGAATTGTAATTTATATTTGCACGTAAGTCAATTTGACTATTTGTGCCAGCTAAAAGCCCAATTTTGAATGGCATTAAGCCTAAAAAAATAAATATTTCAACAAAATTCAAATGATTAGAAAAGTAGTAATTAAATTCGCAATTTGCTATAGGAGTTTATTGGAAGTCTTTTGTTTTAAAGGCAATCCTGCACGAGCATCGCTAAGCTTAAAACGAGGAATGAGATGCAATCTGTGTGCAAAGCCGCCATTGTTCACGAATCATTCGCGAAGAGCATGGCTTAATTTGCATACGGTTTTATGCAAACACAAGCGACGCCAGCCAATCGCGATCGCGCTGCATAATGAGTGCGATTAGCGTACAAGCGTGTGTGTGTGTATTAGAGCGTGCACTGTATTATCAGTGTTCTGATCTCGCACAGGCGCGGGGACAAGCTGCGAGCAGTCGAATACATGTCAATGCCGATACAAATTGGCTCATGACTCGCAATCGTTCGGCGCGTTCTAGCTTTCGGTTTTTAGACACTGCGTAAGAGTCGCACATCGTTGGTATGAAATGGGCATCTTGCAAGTTCGCTACCGCGTACATTATTTTGAACTCCCCTCACACTAATGAGGAACGTGCATCTTAAAGGACAAGGGGAACGGATGTTTTGGGAAAAAAAGTAGGGTTTGTTAGCAGCTTGAACTAATTCTTTATTTTGGTTGTTAATATTTTATTATTATTATTATTATTATTATTATTAATAATTTTTGGTTAATTATTAATTTTTGAAATGTCTGTGAGGGTAAAAAAATGAAGGCATCTGTTTTGACCCTTTGTATTTTAATTGTAAATGCAGTAGGCCTAATGCATAGTTTATGTAATGTTATATCAAAAGCAGGGCTACTCAAATTAATCTCCTTATTCTGAAAGAAATCAAGAAATCGCTGTTGTCATAATGTTTATTTATTCTTATATATAATTTTTTCATCGCAAATGGGATTTTGAGCTATTGAACAGAAACAACTTTTACAAGTTTTCAGACAAAGTTCAGAAAATGCAATAAAGCTCAGTTTATGGGTCTTTTTGTCTTTGATTTATTAACCAAATCATACAACACATTTTCTATGTGTGTATCAACATGAAATAAGATTATAGTAACACAATTGAGTAGATTATAACAAAGATACAATTTTATGGCAGTAACAAAACTGATGGTTTGACATGTATCGTTACCGTATGTGATCCAATATGACCACCGTGGAAAAATACTCCATAGGGCATGTTTCAATAGGAACACCCTAGCAATGGGCTATTTTAATGGTTGTTGGCTCAGAGCTGATGTTAGACAGGGTAGAGTAATTTTAAAACTTAAATGGCAGTGGTAAACATTGTTCTTTGTTTTTCACCCAATACATTTTTTGTTCAACAAATAGTGAAATTATAATAAAATACTTCTCCTTATCTGAATCTATTCCAATCATGGGAAATTCCAGTCATAACACACATCACCACATAAGATTTACTTTGAACACACTGTAGTTTTTTTATATATTTTTTCAACAGGAGAAGTTGATCTTTCTGCTGAGGTATTTTCTAAGGAAGAAACTGACCAATTAGGAATAAAAATGATTGATATTTACACAGGCCAAAAGACAATTTCGAAAGCTGTTTTTTATTGAAAATTTTGCTGTTTCTCTGCCTGTGTATTATTGAGTACGCAGTGCATGGGTTATTGTTTGCATTGTAAATGCATGGGTGACTACATCCATACAGTGAAGTGGAAACCGTTCTAGTGGCTTTTTGCTTTTGTTTGGCCATCCCTATTATTACTATCAAAACAGTTTCATTGTATTCAGGGGTGGATTGCCCTAGAGAATCTAGTGCAGTGGAAAAATGAACAAAATAAATGTAGCTTTCCTATTAATTCCATGCAATTTGGAAACCAATATCATAGTAAAAGTAAACTGTGAAGGATTGCTCTTCTTCAATTGCCCTAATATTCATAATATGGACCCAAATATACCCAAAACACATGAAATGTTCGGGCCAAACATTTTGTGGAGTCCCACACTTGCATTTCTATGTGTAATACATGTAACTCTAAGCAAAACTGTGTAATTGCTTATTCAATTAAATTCAGTTCAATTCAATAAAGGTTTATTAGGGGCTATTTCATGAATAAACGAAAGACAATGAGTCCACAATAGGGTCAAATTCAAACTCATTTTTATTGTATGAAATTATTCTCAATTTAAAGCTTAGATAGTACCTCACTAATTTTGAAAATTTAAAAGCGTCACATTGTCAACACCTTGATAATTTTCTGATTGAATTAGGGGTATAAATTCTGATTTTCTGGAGAGGACTTTCATTTAACACTTAACTAAGTAACTTGATACTTTGATTATGATAAAAACAAAGGAGTCATAATACTTCTTACTGAGTTGGGGTAGTCTTACAGTATTGTTTTACACATCAAGGGCCTAAAATACACTGATCTAATCGACAAAAGACATGTTTGTGTTCAAATCCAGATTAATATTGAAAATGTATGTAAAATACCACATTTAAGCTTATATTTTTATCATTTTATTTGATCAAATATAATAACAGTATTTCATAACCAGTGGTCATTCTTATTATGTGCAGTAATGTACCACACAAGTTGCTTGTGCTTATTATTGTAAATATAGAATAATTGAAGCGAATTAAAGAAAGCAAGCAATAGTGCTACTGGGAGGACATTTTTTTTAACGAACAGAAATAACACAAGGTAAGCCTTAAATTTTCTACTTTTAAAAACACCACTATTTAGTTTTTAACAGTGAATGTTGGATTTAACAAGAAATGTCAAACATTTGTAATAAGAATACACAATATATAATCTACAAAAGACAGTTTGGTGGCTTATAAGGCAGATAAATGTTGAAAATGTACGTAAAATGCCACACATTTAAGCTTTATTTTCATCATTTTTTGATTAATCATACAGTATTCATAACCAGTGGCTACTCTTATGTGGAGATTAAGGTACCACAACCATTTGCTTGTGCTTATTATTGTAAACAAGAATAGTTGAAGCCAATTAGAAGCCAAGTCTATTTGCTCTGATAGGACATTTTTTAACAAACAGAATAACACAAGGTAAAAGCCTTAAATTTTCTACTTTTAAACAACCACTATTTTAGTTTTAACAATAAATGTGAATAATATAAGGAAATATCGAACATTTTCTAACTTCATTCATTGATAAAAACTGTATAACTATCATAAAATGATGCCCTCTTTGACCATCTTTTAAAGTTTTAAATCAAATACTGGTGGTTTGTCAGTTTTCAAAAATGATTATGTACAGAGTGTATCCATTTATTACACAAACTGCTTATACACAATTATATTTGTCATTGAATAAGTAGACTCTCTTTGGTATAAATGAATTTTTAAAAAGGCAACTGTAGTAGAAAACTGTAATTTGAGCAAAATAGTGAATATATGTCAAATAACCAGGGAGGTGAAAGAGAGACAGCTCCTGCAATAACATTGCTAACTACATATGTCTTACTTTACATCCAAACATATTTTCATGAACTCTATAGCAAATTGTACTGAAACAGTGGGATATGTTAACAGAACAATAACAAACAGTGCATGCAACAAGCCAAACATATTAATGAACTCTCATTTGGCTTTGTTTGAATCCGCTTAAAAATATTGTGCTTGTTAACAAACTGCAAAATCTACACAAGCACAATTAAATTTCCGTTTGTTACAACTGTGTAACTGAATAGATTTTCCTTCGTTTATACGATTGACATGCTGAAAATAACTTGAATCTCTCAAAAATAGTAATGGTTTTTAGCGTTTTTGTTTAATCGCCCCCCAAATGGGCCGCTCGGCGTGCGAGGAAGCTCTAGTTTGTGACGTCGCACCTTGGACAGCTCGAACAACAGCCAGCTGATCTGAGCTTGCGCGCCAGCTCTCGATTGATGCATACGTACACACGTAAACAATTGCTCGCACTGTATAGCTTGCTATAGCTGGTGTGTCTCGGATTAATATGGCTCTTTTATCACAACTGATTACACCATTGGACAAATCATACAGGGTTGTATATCCTTAGAAAATATCGTGTTTTGAGATATTGTTAACGATTGTGATTATTTTGTAGATTTGAACTTGCTGCGATAGATTTTTGAAAGAGTTTGCAATCATGATAAAAGCACGAATTGCCGTGCTCATCTCTCACCGAGGGGCCGGGAACGGTGCGGCCCGTTGGTTGTTGGTAGATCGTTTAATTTGCCCATTGACATTGGGAGATATAATGCTTAAAATTCCACGTAAATTTATAGCGACTTCATTCTTAAGAAGACTTATTCTGTGTTGAATCTATAATAATATTGATTTCAATATGATTTTTTTTTTTTAAATATGAATCCTCCAAATAATGTTTTAGAGCAAAATATAATCATCCAACCGTCATGACTTTCCCAACTATATTACACGGATTAACACTACCATCATTAATTTGACAAGGTGGTCATGTCACATTTCCTCCAAAATTCCTTATTATTCGAAATTCAATGGCTACAAGACCAGACTTCCTTAAAATAAAATCAATATATATTGAAGAGACAGAATATTTAGAATCAATGATGTAAGCATTGAATTGTTTGCAAATATTTACAGTCTACTAATTTAGTTTTGGCTTAATTCTTACACACGCAACAGGATGGGGTAGTGTATATCAGTCCGGCAGGAGCGGATGGAATATACAGTCGTCTCTCGTAAGACTGCTGCTTTTATCACACATGCAAAATCTGTCAAATTCACTGCACAAGGTCAATCTACAAATAATGTTATTTCATTCTGAACAATATTAAAACCATGAAAAAAGCTTCACATACTGTAACTGAAGAACTAAGGAGCTACTCCATCCAAAGTTTGGACGAATTATTTGTTATAAGCTAACGGATGAAATTATCTCGGGATCTGCACAGCACAAATATATAAAGACTTACAAAACCAAATGAACAATTTCAAGATTATGATAATCTTACGATATAGATATAATAGGAATTATTGGTTACAATAATTTTTCATATATGACAACAAAACTAAAGTGTGATTTGAACAGTCCACATGAAACAATGTCACTTTGTTTATTATCTTTTTTTTTCACTCATTCTCGTGCTGATGATAGGCCTATTTAATGATGTTAATATGGGTACAGCCACAAGACCGACACCTACGAGACCGAACGGCTCACGAGACGCGACGACCACGAGTTCGACAGTAAGTAAATAGGCAACGAGATCGACTATAAACAATTTAGGCCCACGAGACGATCAAACAGGCCCACGAGACCGACACTACATATTGTGGTGTCGGTCTCGTGGGCCTGTTTGTTCTTGTGTCGGTCTTATGGGTCTTTATTTGCTAGCGTCGGTCTAATAGGCCTTTTTTGTCTAGTGTCGGACTAATGGGCCGTCGGTCTCGTGGGTGTCGGTCTTTTGGGATGACCCCGTTAATATAATGAAAAATAATTCATTATTGAAACGGATTAACTTATATAGATAAATGGTAGAGGAACAGTCGGCAAGAGATATCACCTTTGACCAGTTAGTCAGGGCCTGGGGAGAAGCATGAGATGAGAAGAGAAAAGAAACTTTCAAGAATCACAATGTGCAATGTACGCGATATAGCACAGTGCAGGATACGTGCATACAGTAGACACGGTACGGGTGCCAAGGTGTGACGTCATAATCTCGACGCCTTGCGCGGTACCGCTGAAGCCTGAAAATGGGGCCCTTCTTTGAAAGGTGATAACTCCCGATCTAAAACAGATATTGACAAGGGTTTTAGATATTCTGAATCAGTAAAGATTTTCCATTGCAGTGGTATGAATTTTGTTGCAATTAAAAGCAGTTTTGACTCTCCAGTTGTCTACTTTAACCTGTCTACTGCTTTGTATTTGTTATTATCTCCTTTTAATTGTATTTTTTTTAACTTGAATAAAGACCAAATTGAATTGAAAAAATATTAAAAATTAGCGGGATTTGCAGGAGTGATTCAATTTTCATCTGTTTATCACAAAAGCTAAATTTCAGCTATCCAGTGACTTTTAACAATAATGTTAAAAATATATGTCCTTCCAGAAGAGTATGTAATCTATTTTTTTATGCCGTTATCTGCAATACTGCTCTGTTAAAATATATATATGTTTTTCCTTAATAGATAATGATTGCAAAGCATGGAAATCAACTTCAAACACTTACTACAATATATACCAATTGATATGGAGTATTACTGCTGTATAACTCATCTTCAGCATACTGCATGAAGGAAACACTAAAAAAAAAAACAACTGAGCAGTAATTTATATATGAAGTACATCAAAATGCTAGTTGATGATAAATGAATAAAATGATTTACAAATACTGCATTTCTGAATGTAATGTAGTTGTTTGTTTCCACTTTTAAACATATAACATCTTTTTCCTGGAGAGGACATGTGTTAAATAAAAATGCATGTTCATGGATAAAGGATTGACAAAATGTAATGAATACCAAAATGATATGCCATTTCAGTAGAAGGGAGGGTGTTTGTGCTGTATCACCTGGAACAATAAATGATGACATCTTATTAGTCTGAAAAATTCCCAACTAATTAGTATTCTGGAGAGGACATGATTTTAACACGGAAGTGACATATGACAATTGATTGCACAATTACCTTAAAATGAAGATGTTGTTAAATTAAGTGTTACATGTTATCTGTTGGGGATGTCATAAAGATACCTATAGGTATAGACAGAGTACACATTCTCCTCTTTTATCAAAACCAAAATAGAGGCATATCTTGGAGAGGACATAAGAATTTTTATTTAACACAAAATACAAATCTTACAAGAATGGACATAACTTTCACAATATTGCACCGATTTTCATCATTCAACTTTTGTGATGTTCCACATATTTGTAATTGTTCTTTGGTAAGAAATTATCAATTTATCTTGCACCATTTCTCCAAGAATTCTTTCAGAATACACACACTAAGAGAAATGAGACTCCAAAAATGTGTTAAAAATGATCATTTTGGCAAAATTTTAATTATGAAGAACAAATTGAACTCTACAAAAAAGCTTGTGTAGCTTCTACACAATGATGCCATCACATAAAATCAATTACTTTGTATTATATTGATAATTAAATAACAGATATGATAAAGCTGTATTTTCACATGCTCGTTATCATGAAATAGCCCATTATAAAAACATGTATCGCAGTACAAAGACTGAATTGTCACATTTTACAGGGTTGGTAAAAATACAATAAAACTGCTTAAATTAAAATAATACAATATTAACCCTAATCTGCCCGGGCTCTTTTTGAAAAGTATAGCCCAGGGGGGGGGGGGGGGGCTAATTTAGCCCCCTGAGATCCAGCCGTTGACCGCGCGATAGCGACGAAAATTAGCACACACATCCCCTGTCATGTAATCTCCGTAATTGCATAGTTAATTTTTCCGAAAAATGTTTGGTTTTAATTATATATGCTAATTATGCTAATTTATGCATGAAATCATACTTTTTCCTCTAATTCACTAAATATATCTCCTAGAATGCTAATTTTTAGTATGAATGTTCTTTATAGCATTCCTATCAATGGTACTTGAAAAAAATTCCAGTATCCAAATTAATTTCTTATGTATTTTATTGTTTTTTGAATTTCTTATGTATTTCTTTGTTTTTTCAACCTTTTTATTTCTATTGTTTTTTCGACAAAATTGGTCCGCAACATTATTTTGTTCATAAATAGCAGCTAATCAAATGATTATTATCAATAAAAGCAAAATTAATCACTCATTTATGAATTTTAGCTGAAAACACAATTTGTATTGACTTTGTACATGAAATCACGTTTTTGAGCAATTTTGGGTCTGACGCACGTATACAAAATTATGCGTAACTTGCGAACCGGGTACCCGGGGGTCGCGATTTTGGTCTCAAAAGATGCGCTAGACTTCAAAGAAAAAACTCATGAAATGCGGCGGCTTTAGCTTCTCGCGTCAAAAATTTATCGCGAAAAATGTCCAGGGGGGGGGGGCTAAATTAGCCCCCCCCCCCCGGGCAGATTAGGGTTAAACGTAAAAGTACATGTGTATACATATGAAATCAAAGGAAGAGCACATTGAAAATAAACATAAAGACCATGGTAAGTTAAGAAATACTCAATACAATATAAAATATTATTTAAAACTCCCATACAAATTATGAAGCAAGAACATGGAAAATGTAACAGTTTAAAAATTTTGATTTTAAGAGTTTTGATTACTGTGGTGACAATTCAAAAGACGAGTGAAATGCGGTAGTGCACTAGTTTAGTAATTTAGTTTATCAGTTTAGTTATTTCAAAACATCACATTACAAAATAATACTTAGGTGAATCCTTACCAACATTTCCAAGGCACTTTTGAACAATTTTTTTTCCCACATTTCAATCACATGACCAGAACAATATTTTCGCTTTGAAAAAAAAATTATGTCCCTTGTTTTTTTTTACTCCTTTACAATTAATCTTACTTGTACATACTTATTATATTGACATGAACTTTGAACGGATTCATCTAACTGTCAGCCAGACCATTTTAACTGTGTAATGGTGGACAAAAGCACTAGAAAAAGCTTTAAAACTGTCACCAAATGTTTTGACTAATACACGTTATTGGCCGTTGTGTTCAAGCAAAATACCTGACAGTGTAATTCACTACACAGACACAGTGACCCCTTAATGTCCCTCACATTGTGCTCATCATTGACATCTGTATTGGAGGCCTTGTATGGAAAGAAAAGCCAGCTTTATATTGTTTCTTCTTCATTAACTTTATGAATATTGTTTACAGTATTTGGCATACATACATTTTTTTACTTTGATTGCACAACTGTCCCATTTCTCAAATAGTTTTTGTTCACATTCTTCTACATGAAATTCACCTCATTCCCCCTCTGTTTAATACGGGGGGGGGGGGGGGGGGCATTAATTCATATCCTCCACCACTCTGACTAAGTTGCAGTCGTTGTTGTTGCTTGTGGGATTTGAATTTTTCATTGTATTTATAACCAATTAATATATGTTTATTAACAGTATTTCGATTATTCACTATTGAGTTGACCTTTTTATCAACAGAAATTTACAGCCAGAATATTCCTTACTGTGAATTGTTTAGCCTTTTGAAGAAAAAAAAATCTCTTCTCTATCTGCTTGCCTCTGTCACTGAAGGTGATTGCCAGAGGCATTATATTTCCAAGTTGTCTGTCCAGCTTTCTCATTCTCGTGATCTCGCAAGAACCTCGGGAGAAATGAACTTTGAACTTGATGATTTATGCATTATAATGAATAAGAAGACTCTCTGATTAGATTTTGGAGAAAGTAAGTCAAGGGTCAACAAAGTGAACTTACGAAATAACTGGTAATGGCCCTGTTATTATCTCAGGAAGCCCTTGATATGAACATAAATCTGATGATTTGGAGTGTGCACCAAGGTCAGTTTTTAGTCAACAGAATTTTTATTACAGTGCAAGGCATATACATGTAGGAGATGCAGTCACATTATGCCGTGGCATGGTGTCCGTCGTCCGTCCACAATTTCAAAATGCTTCTTCTTCATCATTTCAATTCTGTTCGATTTATAAGATAGCACTAGGTGGGGGATTCAAAACTTCTATACAGAGCTTTGAAACTCATTAAATATGCTAATTTATTCACATTTTTCAAAATTCACATAAAATGCTTCTTATTTGTTGACTGATTTTGATTTTGATTATGTTTTTGTTCCATCTGGTAGGGCTACAATGTACCTGAGGTTCACCAAACTTCTGCACACAATTTTGAGATTTTTCTCGAAAATTATTTATGCTAATTTATGCGAAATTTATTTATAAATCACAAAAAATGCTTCTCTTTCATTTGTTGCTCAATTCAAATTCTGTTTGCTTTATATTATAGTACTAGGTGGGGGATACAAAACTTGTACACAGAATTTTGAAACTCATTAAATATGCTAATTTATGCGCATTTTTTAAAATTCAACAAAAACTGCTGAACTCTTTAGTGAACCGATTTTGAATTTTGTTTTTAAAAAATTTTTTTGGTACCATCTGGTAGAGCTACATGAGCTTCACCAAACTACACAGAATTTAGAAATTTTAATAAGAAAATGATTTATGTTAATTTATGCAAAATTTAGAAATTGTGTTTATTTCTTTGCAACATGCCGGATGAGCACCACATCATTGATGTGCTAGTTCTTCTCTTTATTCTTCTGACAGTCATGCTATTGCCTTTTCTTCCATTGATTGAGTCATCCTGCTTACAAAAATCTAATTTACATTCATATGCACATCCTGTTTATTTAACATTTTAACCTTGAGTTTTTGAGACTTGGTTAATTCCCCTTCAAAAACCATATATGTGGTATTCATTTATCATGTCATTTAGCTCCATTGTCCAGGAATAAACAAAGAATTATGATTCTGATAATGCAGGGTTTAATATGATCCCTGTTGAAGTAGTGGGTAGGTTTATTAAAGGTCAGTTTCAGTAATATTAAATTACTTCAATGGTTGGATGATGCTAAGATGTATAGTTACAAATACATTACAACAAGTATTCACAACTATAAATAGTAGAGATCATTGGCGGCGATCTGGGGGGGGGGGGGGGGGGGGGGGGGGGGGGACGGGGGACGTGTCCCCCCCCCCTCGAATTTTTCTGGGGGGATCGTCCCCCCCTCGATTTTCAAAGCTTAGCATATTTTTATGTAGTGATTAGCTTGTGAAGGTAATAAAGGGGTAAAATGTATGTCAAATACAATGCTAAATGTTATTATAAGGCAAAATTTTCGGCTCGTGCTTCGCACTTGCAAACATGTTCATTAGTTTCTGGATAATGTGCGAAGTATGCAAATTTTGAGTGTATTATTTTTCACTTTCGGGTGTTTCCGTCCCCCCCCCCCTGTCATGACATGAAATCGCCGCGCTTGGTAGAGATACATACATGTAGCTAGTAACACCTGTCAAAGTGGTGGAATTAGGTCTTACTGTCTAGATAGTAACATGTTGCAACAACATAATACATGTTCTCAGTTCAAAGCATAATGGTCATAACAGTCAGTCAAATTTTGGCTGAATAAAATATCTTGAATCAAGATTAACTGTTCCAGACGCATATCATAAGGCACATACTTTATCTTACAAAATTACATTTCGTTAATTTTAGCAGGCATATTATGTTATCAGTTGCATATAGCACAAATTCTACATTATTTTACTGAATACCGGAAACTACATTGTACATGTATATTGATTGTTTTGTAGTCACAAGGGACATGAAATCAAATGGCAACTTCTTTTTGTATTAATTTTTTTTTTTTACCTTTCTGTGAACATATGGAACTGTCTATGAATTGTGCAATGGAAATAACTATTTTAAATTTTAAATCAAAGTTAAAATCACACTTTATACATGACTACAGGTTTTTTAATAGTTTGGTTAGTAATTTCTTTTCCATTCAGACCTCAAAACATACATGTAGTGTAATGGATGTATCTGATTTGTTTGGAGATCATTTCACTCCTTTGTAATTTATTACATGTACATGTCCCATTGCCTGTAGAATGCAGAAATCTATTCGCTTTTGTGTTATTTGATTTTTATTTTTATTTATTCATTTATTTTTTTGCCTGAATTTGAAAACCCTTTTTAACTCATGAACATCCTTTCCAATAGGTCTGTGATCGATCAGAAAATTATATTTTTTTTATTCATTTTTTTATCTTTTTGTAAGAATTACATTTTATGTAATTTGGTACAGTACTGTTCTGGTCACTCTTTTCCCCATTAAATTTGGAAATGCAAATAGATACAGTATACAATAATTATTATCTTGAATACAAATTTGTTATTTCATTCAAAAAGTTTAATAAAACTGAATTAATTGTTATTATTTGCATATGATGCACAAGTCATATAATGTACACAAAGAAAAAGCAAATTATCAAGGATGCAAATTTAGAGAAAATGGGTGATTCATCATAGACCTCAGGGTACTTGAATGGGATAACTCAAGGATACCAGGACCAGAATCATAGACCTCAGGGGAACTTGAATGGGATAACTCAAGGATACCAGGACCATAAGGGTGTGGTGTAAACAAGACAATTATATTCTAAGGCTCTATGGGTTAATTTGATGTCATCATGCTGTATAAACATTGCTCATCAGTAATTCAGACTAAGACTTACACCATACAATACAGACAATATACCAGGAGCAGGGCTTCAGGACAGGTGTTGAATATATCCATGTGCCTGTAGTCCTGTACGGTTTGTGCCTGCAAACTAGCGCAAAAATATTTCATTGTTATGATTCTATTAGTTGCTCACATACACACTTGCACCTGTTGCTCCTGTTTTTAATTGAGTTTTTATTGATCAATTAAAATTGTGATACACATTCAGGAATCCCCGTACAATACAGCAAGTTGCATGAAGGGACATGCATGGTGCATTAGTGAGCCAGTTTTCACAAGTTTATTCCCAATTTTTGGTTAGAAGTAAGGAAGAGAAAGTATTGCTGTGGTGGAGACGGACTAGTCCATGTATGGTGGGTTTCAACCATATCAGAGACTCCTTGGACAAATCTGGAACTGCAAATATAGTCGCTTTACAAAAGGATACTTTTTACTGAATAATTTGTCTGATATACATGTATTATTACTTCAACAAAGAGATTTTCTCTGAGTACCTCAATCATCTGCAATTTTCTTCTTCATTGTGATTAGAGGTACACAGTAATTTGCATACTCTACATAGAAAACCAACTGTGTGTCCAATTTTATGGAAGATCTGCATACTTCATTTATAGGCAGTTTAGAATTTCAGTTGTAAATAAAAGCACCAGACTATGATACTGCAGTTTAATGTGATTTGAGTTGCATTGATAACCAACTGTGTGTTTGAATTGATGGAAGACCCATGGATTACAACAAGAGGCTAATGTCCTTCATTATGCATGACTGAAGGCCATATAATGGGTCCATGGACATACAGACATACATGTGTTAATAACATGTTGGATTCATGATGATTGGAGCATGTGTACATGATTTGTCCCTATGAACAATCCACTTATTTCACTGCAAGGTTTCCAAAGGCTGCATGACGAATAATGAACTTATAATTGGATGAAGTGAAACAAGGATAATACAGGGCACAATATAGGACTGGTAGATTGTAGATGTTTATGAAGGCTTTACCACATAATTGTGGAGTGTAGGCAATTGTGAAACTGAATGCAAAACCTGGTTTTGTTTAATTTATGTGTTCACAGAGACAATTCTGTATTTGTTGTGTTTCTTACTCAAAACAGAATCTTAATCTTTGGTTAAATATAATGGACGCATTTAATAATTTAATGTTCCAGTCAGTTGTACATTAGTTCATTTGGATTGTATATGAGCAACGTGTTATAGCATGATACTTGAGTGAGCTTTGCAGTCTCTTTTGGATGACGAGGAATCAACCCCAAACAGGAAAAATGAAGGATGAAATCCGTTTTGAGACGTTTGAAAGAAATTTATTGAAGGAGAAGGATGATGAGAAACTCCCCAGTGGATTCTAGAATTAAAGGATTGATATTGGATTTTCAAAGCAATAAGTGCAGAGGAATAATGTTGAGCAAAGCTTGATCATTCAGTGGTCAAACATAGAGTCATAAAACAACATTATTGTCTTTATTAATGAATACTTTGGTATAGCCACTTATAATGTGATAATATGGAGAGAGTTGGCTTGTGGCTCATGCCTGCACGTAAAACACAAAGTTTAGATGAACTTATAGAAGGTTTGCTACATTGTATTGTTTAATTTTGCTTACTATTAAGGGCCTGTCCCACAGGCGGCGATCGTTGTGGCGACAACCTGATAATTTCATAATTGTAAGGAGTTGGGCTTTAAAAAGGCGATTATAAACCTAAATACGACTATATGTACACAAGGCTACAACAACAACTTGCTACCACACTCACAACAGCAAGATCGCCAGTTGTCGCAACAACGATTGCCTCCAGTGGGACAGGCCCTTTAGATAACTTTTCTTTGTCTTTCCCTGTCAAATATGAATTGTTGATTCATTTTTTCCATGTTAAAAGGCGAAGGATGGTTTGGCCTCTATAGAGAAAATGTTTAATGGTATATCATTTAGATATCATTGAATTTCCATTGACCACCATACATCTAAACACCATTGAAGCACCATTGAAAACACAATTTGCATATCCAATTGTACAGTTCAATGGCAGTTTGTTGACAATGGTGGATAGATGACTTTTCATTTGGGCATACAGTAGGTGCACCATTTGCTATTCTACCATAAAACTAATATATTTATTCACTATGTATCATTGGCCTACCATTGTCCTACCATTTACCAATGGTGCCTTAAAGGTGTTGCCAATGGTACATGTAGCTAATTTAAATAATTGTCTTGAGTTGGGCACACACAATATGCAATTTAGCTACCACTGTAGCACCATTTAATGATATACTATTGAAACACCATTTATAAATATACCATTGAAACACCATTTACAAACAAACAACTACCATTGACACCCCATTCACCATCTACAAATTGCCGATGCACCATTGAACTACCATCCACTTTACACCTACTATTGCCTACCATACACCATTGGCCATTCACAATATACCATTTGGCTTACCATAGGTCTACCATTCACCTGATACATACTAATATCAGTATTTCAGTGAAGACACTCATAGGATGTCAATACAAAGTCAATACTGGGACTTAATAGACAAGTAATTTATTCATTTGTCTCCAACGGTTTCTACCGTTGGAAACATCCCAACGGCATAAATTCCTTTACCTTTGATATTCATGTATATGGGATAGTTTGAACCTTAAACGCTATGGGCACTCCGGTGGTCTAGTGGTTATGACGCTGGTCTAGCAATCCAGAGGTCGTGGATTCGAATCCCGCCCGGGCAGCCTATGATTTTTTCATAGCTGTCTGATTTCAAAATTTTCACACAACAGTTGCGTGTGTTTCTACCAACATGGTTTATACCGTTGGAGACAAATGAATAAATTACTTGTCTAAACTTTTTACCATTTGCCTAGTAGTCGGGTAGATATGATCGAAATTCGGGCATGACCGTCAAGTTGGGTATGTATGCAATTTTTTTGCTGGAAGTGGTAGTATGGGGTGTCTACTTCAAGAATCTGAAGGGTGCCACCTTAGCACCCTTGAGCAATTTTTTTTATTGACGTCATAAGCCACGCCCCCTTTTTCAATATTTCAGTTATAAATATATATAACGACAAATGTAATTTATGGTATAAACATATCATGTTTGGTATCAAATTAAAGCTAATGAAAAAATATGTGCAAATATGTGAGTCAATATATATTTAAAAACAAATGTAAGTCAATTAAAGGTCATAAAGGTCATTGAAAGGTCATAAAAGGTCAAATTAGGTGACAAATGTAAGTAATACAATATAAAAGGTTAAACGTGTCATGTTTTGATACAAAATTGAGGATCATTGAATTTACTGGGATTATATATATATATACGAAAGCCAATTTAAATGAATTTTGCCAGGGCATTTGTGGTTCCAGCATGGGCATGCAATCCTGGGGGGGGGATGGGGGGGGGGGGGGGGGGGGGGGGCGTTCTCAACGAAATTTTCGAAGGAGGACAGAATGTCCCCCCACGATTTTCAAGGAGGTGAAATGTCCCGCGCACGGATTTCGGGTATTTATATTTTTATATTTCCTTCTTGCTATTCTTTTCTTTCGTTCTTTGCTTCTTCTTCTTTCGTTCAAGTGTTTTTCGCCATTAATTTATTTTGGACCATTCATCGTTGTTATTTTTTTTTGCTCTTATCTAAAATTTTTAGGCTCGCTGTGTCGCGCTCGGCTTGTTTAATGAGATAATCTTCTATAAGCATAGCATATGAACAGATGCAATATGATCACTGAGAGCGAAGTGTTTTGCTTCATGAGTTTTATAGCACAAACTTTTTTTACAATTAATGCCTCTTTCAAGTTTGAATATAAAAAATTTGCGGCTCGGCGCTTCGCGTTGTCGCATTATTTAATGAGATAGGCGCTGTGTATTTCTGTTCTAAACATACGCAAAAAACTTTAAAATTGCACTGTTTTCCGAGGGATGATATTATGAAAAAAAATTCGGCTCGCCGATCGCGTTCGGGCTATTGTATAAATAAAAATCTTTTTTAAAAAGGATAGCACAAAAAAAATTAGA
>CALNVZ010003433.1:49460692-49495648 GCA_940671915.1 Paracentrotus lividus | reverse complement strand
TACATTCACCTATCTGCAGATATGCAACTCTACAATGTGATCATACAAATAATGTTGTCACATCCAACTCGCTGGGATAACTTGGTAGTAGGACCAGGAGGAATGCATAGACTGATGTCATTTATCGGTTGTATTGGTGCTTTGATGAATAGCAGTGTACTGGAAGAACTCCTAAATGTAGCCTTCAAGGGTGTCACTCATATGCTAAATAGGAAGGCATGGCCCAAAGCAGTAAGAGGTTTTCGGATGGTATTGACTGCACTTCTGGAACCCCTCGTGTTGGCTGGCAACACAACATCAGATGAAATCACAGAGGAGTTGGAGAAAGCTCGCCAATCACGAACAGGTCGTCTCTGGGTTGACTGCTTCATCATACCACTTGTCATCATCCTCCTGTATCTTTGTGCAGAAAGGGAAGGCAATTGGCTTCTTCATATGTATGCCCTGAAGAGAATGATCCCATATTTCTTTGCAGCTGGCCATTGGAACTATGCAAGATACATATCATGGCATGTAGGTTGTGACAACATCACTACCAGAACTGTTCTAGCTGCATTCCTGTGAGGGGAGCATGTCTGTTGTCATCAGACAGGGGCTTGGAACTCTGTCTTCCTGGATCAGTTTGGAGAGCAAACCTACATCCGGAATGGGAAGTCCAAAGCGGTGGTACATAGCTCCGCAGTCTCGTCTTCTGCAACATGTGTCTGAGTGGCCATTGTCTCATCATTCTGTGCCAACTACTCTCGGCTTTTGATGGAATAGTATGTTTGTAGAGCCATCAGAAGTCCACATACTCAGACAAGTAGCCACAAGAAGAGAGTGTGAAAATCAGCAGAAAGCTAGCCTAGATGCCTTGCCAGACCGAAAAAAGATCGTTAGGTGAGCCTAAACAGACAATACCATCCAATGTAAAGCCCATACCAGATGAACCCCTGTCTAGCTCATCACATGGACGATAGCAATCTGAGGAGTGGTAATGTACAGACTCATCTTGCTATTGGACTAGGCGATGGCAACTCATGACTAAAGTTAGTATAATCCCAGCGAGTATGGACTGCAACAGAATTACAATACTACCGGCTAAAGATGTCATCTATGAAACAGTGTGATGTCAACAAAGAGGCCCTACTGTTCAGTATTTGTGCGATGCCAACAGAACTTATATCACTGAACTGCCAGCTTATCGGGTATGACTGTGCATTAGTACCTCATCATGAAAGAGGCTACGGTGAAAATCATCAGCTGTTCTTCTTGAAGCTGTCACCTCAAAAGAAGCACATACAAGTTCTTGCCTGACGACACAGACATTTTTTCACCCCTCCCCTACTATAGTGTGTCTTACTTATTGGCACTGTTGACAATGGCCTCGCACAATTTCCATGAAGCAAAATATTTAATGAAAATGTAACTCGCATCATCTACAGCTATCTGCTTTGGAGCTAGAGACAAGTGCTTTGCACCTTTTGGCCCTGTGCTCATGCTCCTTCAGTTGTGACCACCTTATCGCTATCCTACTTTGCAGAAGAGGTTGGACTGGATCAAGGCTGGAATTAGAGTTTTTCTCCTACTTGTACTGCAGAAGGATAACAGATTCTCTCAACGATTTTGAGATCCACATAATTTCGCAAGAAGAAAGACCCTCCAAAGATCAAGAGCCTACTTCCTACTGACAAGTCAGCAATAGAGCATGTAAAACGCGTTCGTCTTCAAGTGCCTCATCTGCCGAGAGCAGCCTGATCAGCAATGACCCCCCCCCTTCCAACTAACCTTTCCATGTTTGGATGGAAAATAGAAGAGGACATTCCCCCGTACCTGTTCACGGCACAGTGTGCTTCCAAGTGAGCCACCGGGCTCAGGCGGAAATTGCAGTGCCAGTCAGCTGGATATCATGTACCTCATATACAATCGCAAATGTGCGAAGCGAGAGAACATTGTTACTAAATGCTGCATTACAAAGAGAAACTGATCATGCAGTGAGATGATGAAGAAGAAGAATGGGATGAGCCTCTGGAAGAAGTTAGCGAATCAGAGGACACGGGCTAGCGGAGACACTGAAATTGTAAGACATGATGTTAAAATGTTCAATTGTTGAATATCCTCAGATACTTGTTTTTTAGAAAGTCATCTTCTAGGTGGTTTAATGCGTCTATTTATACTGGAACTTGCATACAAAAATGCATTATGCACCTTGTATGACCTGACCTTATATGAATTGATTTTTTTTTTTTCTTCTTATTTTTTTGATATCAACAAACATGTTATATTTAGTTTCACATGAAACTAGTTTGCATTCATACCAAAAAGACATGTTTACAAATGTTATTCGAAATCCTGTTAGTCCCCCGTCTTCATTTGACCTTTTTATGACCGTTAAATGACCTATAGGTGACCTTTAATTGTGTTTTTATCTCTTTTAACCCTAAAAGGGCCGGTGGGGGCCTAATCAGCCCCCCCTCGACATTTCGCGCGGTCATGTCGCTGAAAAAAAATTTCGCGCTCCGCGCATTTATGACTCTTTTTTCTCTAACATCATTTACGCAACTTTTAAAACTATTTTGAAAAAAATTGAGCGTACGGTTCGGAAGTTGCGCACACATTATGTAATGCTGCGCAGACTCAAAAACCAGAGATTTCTGTATTTGTGTACAAAACATATGGAAATGGCTTTTCATGCTAACAACACATTTCTGTATTTAAAAATATGGTTATTAGCCATTATTTTAGTTGATATTTCTGTAATCATTAGAGATAATCAATGACCAAAGGTATTCCGAACAAAAAAACAATAAATACATAAGTCGAAAAACAAAGAAATACATAAGAAATTCCCAAAACAATAAAATACATAAGAAATTGAATTATGATACCGGAATTTTTTTCATGCTACAATTGTTTAGGAATGCTACAAGAATATTACACCAAGAATTAGCATTCTTAGGAGCCTTATTCAATGATTTAGAGCAAAAAGTTATGATTTCAATGCATAAATTAGCATAATTAATTAATATAAATTAAAAAGACATATATTTGGAAAACACGAACTATAACAGTCTTGTAGATTATATCGCACCACTACTATCGTGCAAATTTTTTGCGGCAATCGCGCGATCGGCGGCCGAGATCTGTAAGGGGGGGCCTAATGAGACCCCCCCCGGCTGTTGAGAGGCAAAAATAACCCGGCCTTTTAGGGGTTAACCTTCGTATCTGCATTCATTTCTATAAGCTTTAATGTGATACCAAACAATGATATGTTTCTTTTATAAACCATAAAGTCGAAAATTAAGAGGTATGTGAAAAAGTGGGCGTGGCTAATGATGTTAGGAAAAAAAATTACCAAGGGTTCCAAAGGTGGCACCCGATCAGATTATTGAAGTTAGACACGCCTGGATACATCACTGATTCTTTAAAGTCATGTACTATCTAAGTTAACCCAAATCAATCCAATGTATCATTAATTTGCCTCAAAACAGGACGTGTTACAAATTTTAGGTTACATTACTTTAATACATTAGTGATCTAATTTGACCTTTTATGACTTTAAATGACCTTAAATGACCTTTAAATGACCTGTATTTGTTTTAAGTTTGTAATGATCCACATATTTGCATTTTATTTTTCATCAGCTTTAATTTGATACCAAACATGATATGTTTATATAATAAATTAGATCAATTATTATTACTGAAAAAATGAAAAAAGGGGGCGTGGCTTATGACGTCAATAAAAAAAATTGCTCAAGGGTTCCAAAGTGGCACCCCTCAGATTCTTGAAGTACACACCCCATACTACCACTTTCAGCAAAAAAATTGCATACATACCCAACTTGACGGTCATGCTGAGGTTCTACCTGACTATAGTCTACTATATAACAAATGGCTTACCATTCACAATACATCATACACCATTGGACTAGCATTCAGCATGCACCATTGGTACACCATACACCATTGGACTAGCATTCAGCATGCACCATTGGTACACCATACACCATTGGACTAGCATTCAGCATGCACCATTGGTACACCATACACCATTGGACTAGCATTCAGCATGCACCATTGGTACACCATACACCATTGGACTAGCATTCAGCATGCACCATTGGTACACCATACACCATTGGACTAGCATTCAGCATGCACCATTGCAGAGCTACCAAGTCTCACGCATTTTGCGTGAGACTCACGCATTTCGGGTCTGTCTCACGATCTCACGCAGAACACCCCATTTCTCACGCAAAATGACAAAAAGTAGCATAATTTTATATTTTTTTACCATTTTGGAGTCTCAAAACCCTAAATATCGGCAGTTTTGTCGCGCATCAATCCCTGCGAGTGCTATGTTTTCATGCGGGCAAATGTTATGTGCAAGATAGTTTACTATACTTCATGCAACATGTGAAGTGTGCGCGCGCGCCTCTTTGTGTACAAATTACTACTGCGCGCGCGCACATGCAGTAGCATGCGCCGCGTGCGCACTGCTTTTAACCAAGATGCGAATGATCTCACGCAAATTTTTTGTTTGAACTTGGCATGTCTGCCATTGGTACACCATACACCATTGGACTAGCATTCAGCATGCACCATTGGTACACCATACACCATTAGCCTACTCTTTGACTACCAATCACCATACAATACTTGTCTTTCCATTGGACTACATGTACCATACACCATTGGCCTACCATACACCATTGACCTTCCAATGGACTACCATTCACTTTGCACCATTGGCCTACAATTGGCCTCCCACATTACTGTATAAGCTGATATTTTCATGAGTTTTTTTTTATTTTTATGAATCAGTCCACACAAACATGTCCTCTTGAATATAAGGCTATTTATAGCAATGACAAGATCACTAAAATTGCAAAATTAAGCCCTCATGAATTCCCCACTTAGTCCAAAATTGTGAAAATATCTGTACCCAAAATTATTGGTTTATACCGAGTGAGTCAGAGAAAACTAAACACCTAGAAAAATGTACATGTTCACAGACAATGAGTCGTGTTCATCAAAGCTTAAACACATACCACACAAGAGTGGTACCAAAAGATGCGGGATAAGTTACTCTTCAGAATATGCATGAAAATATTTGGTCCATTTTTTTTTTTTTTTAAATGACAATTTTCTAGGTGTATAGTTTTTTGTTTTTTGTTTCAATTTTTAGGTCACTCGGTACAGTACTACCTTTCACAGGCCGACCATTAACAATAGGGCGATTCAATGCTTTTGTTGTTTTTGTTTCTTTGTTTTTTCTGTTATTTCTATGTCCCATACTACACGGTGCTATTTTTCATTTCAATTGTAAAGAATGTGTAATCGAGTCGAGTTTTTTTTTTTTTTTTTTACCTTACTCGCTACTAAGTACTACCTTTCACAGGCCATTAACAATAGGGTGATTCAATGCTTTTGTTGTTTTTGTCTCTTTGTTTTTTCTGTTATTTCTTTGTCCCTACAACACGGTGCTATTTTTCATTTCAATTGTAAAGGATGTGTAATCGAGTCAAGTTAGTTTTTGGTTCTTTAACCCCTTCTGGTACTACTACCACCAATCAAGAAAATAATCTCCTATTTTCATGTCAAAAAGATGTAAAATGTTGTCAAATTGTCCTGTCAATGGCCTACCATTGGCCTCCCCATTGGTGTACCATACACCATAAATATACTATCGGCTTTCCATTTGACTACATTTACCATTCATCATTCACCATTGGCCTACCATTTGCCTATGAAGCATCACTAAAATGAGACGTCCCAAATGGATTATACAGTGTAGTACTGTATTATTAGTACGAAGATGATATAGTTTCTTTTCATCTACAATGGTACTTGTTAATGAATTGTCTGTATAGAAGAAAGGCTGTAAGAAAGATGATCATTATTTTTCTGCTGGCTTTAAACATCTTTATTTACCTGATACTCATGGCAACCTGACCTATAGAAACAAACTTTCTTGTTTTACAAAGGTTTCATTACATTAAGGCTTGTGAGAACATAAAATCATAGAATCCTACTAATTACCACTTTAATTTTTTTATTTTTTGTTAATCAGAAGAGGATCCATACGTATCGTCACGGCAACCCTATGATGAGTATGCAGCAGACAACAGGGGTCATGACCCTGACCTTGATGAGAGGTCACCGGCTGGTACATTGGATAGGACGCCCTCACATGATCCCTTCATACCTCCAGAAAAGGGTGAGAACCTATTCACTTCTGAACAACACCACATGATGCCAATATTAATAGATAATATTAGCAAATCATGGTGATCATTCATACTGCATGTAGGTCATATGTAGTAAACTATTTTATTAAAAATGACATTTCAGCATAACCCAATACTAATTATGCTATACATTTATTGTTTGTAGGCCTTACAATTGTATCTATGTTTTCCTGGAAATTTGTGCCATTGAGACTCGTGTGTGATTTCTTGAACAAAAAACATGGAACTCATGTCCCATGTAGCATTGTGATATTCTGGTCAATTTATAGCATTGAGCTAGTCTAAAATGTTGGATTGTCCCCTGGATAGGACCTTAAATTAAGATCCTGTGTAGAGGAGAGTCACCATGTTACAAACATACATTTACTTCACTTTTAGAGTAGGGAAAAAACCCAGTGCAGTGGATCACTTGCACATGTACCCCAATCAGTTACATATGGGCTGTTTTACAATCCGGGTGTCAAAAAATGGCCTTCTAGGCACCATAAAAAGAAATATGGGTACTGTAGTCTCAAATCTGCGATGACAAACAATTGGACACTGTTAAAGCAACCTACATTGTACAAGAGAAAAAATAATTATTTTAATGCATGTACATGTTTACTTCTCAAAATTAACGATACCTGGCATTTTAGAGCCAAAATGACTCTCATTTCATTTTCTCCAATTTCGAGCCTGCGCAGTTCACATTCCAATGTTGTAAAATCGATTGCCGCCAAAAAGCATCCTCTTAAAAAAATGAAGAAATTGACTTAACATGTAATAACATGTAATAACAATTTTGAACCCCTATAAAAAAAAAGTGGGTGACCTCATGCCTCACAATTTAAAAGCAATATCATTTCACTTGTTTAGAATAGATACACACAAAATTGAGGAAAAACAACAAAACTTTTTAGGGGGTCAAATGAGACAAATGGGTGTACCCTGATCATAAAACAACCCATAAGAGGAAAGACCCACTGGTCATAGTGATTTATGTCACTTTTCACCGTACTTCATGTATATACATGTAGTCCATATCAGATAAAATGGTACAATTGGGGGAAAAATTATTGTATGAAGATTAGTCACAACCTGATAATTCTGGGTATTTCAGAAAAAAATAAGCTTTCTTTTGCAATTTTTTTTTTCATTTCATTTGGTACTGGAGATCTGAGATATGATTAGTTTTCTACAATCAATAAAAAATCATTTTGCACACACTGTGCCATGCCTTTGTGTAGATTTCAAACATAATTTGCCTAAATGAATGTAAAGAACAATGGGTTTGTGTAGAGTTAATTCTGTCGTCTTCACACAAAAATTAAATAAGTTTTGTTCTACAAAAGCAACTTATTTGAAATAAATTGCATCAGCAAGAAAAATATATTGGCTTTAATTTGATACCATTTAATTATACATTACATTTGAAAAGATTTCATACCAAATTTATTCTTCCCCTGATTGTACCAATTTTTTGTTTTTAGTCTGTATATAATTTTGGTCAAGCTAATTGCCATTATTTGTTCTTTAGGCTGGGTTCACTTAGATGTATACAGCATTCAGTATTGTTACGTTGTACGGGCACATCTTATGGCGCATTGACATGGACACCTACAATGAAGATAATATGGCAGTCCTCCTACTAGCCGAGGCTGAGGAGGCTCATGTGAGAAGGAAAATAGTCAATAAATCAAGATGGGGAAAATTCAGAACATAAACACCTTATCAAAAGTAAGTTCCCCTCTAAAGAACCCCATCAAATCTTCAATTCTAATAAATTATTCAAGTTGAAACCAAGCATGGGATATAGCTATGGTTGTTAGCAAGCGGTTTTCCGAAAATTAGTAACATCCGTCACTTAACGGCTGAATGAGCACAACATGAACAAAATATGACGCTTTTTCAAAAAGCAGCAAATCTTTGCACACACACACAAACCTTGCTGACCTGGCCCAGATGTTGAAAGAAGAAAGGAAAATGCCATCTCCCTGCACAGATTTTGCAGTTTTTGAAAAAGCGTCATTTTGTGTTCATGTTGTGCTCATTCAGCCATTAAGTCATGGATGTCACTAATTTTAGAGAATCTGCTTCCTAAGGGTGGTATCTCACTTCGCGGAGATGTCTCCGCGACAGTTTTCAAAAACTGTAACAAAGCACTTTCAAAGAACCATCTCAAAGTGGTTTCCATGACTCATGAACCGTCTCAGAGATGTCTCCGCGACAAGTTTAAAAAAATTGTTGCAGAGACGTTTCATGAGTCGCGGAAACTCCTTTGAAACGGTTCTTTGAAAGTGTTTTGTTACAGTTATTTGAAAACTGTCGCGGATACGTCTCTAATACTTCTTATCTGTCGTGGAGATGTCTCCACAAAGTAAGATACCACCCTAACAACCCTAGCTATTTTCTATGCTTGGTTTCAACTTGAATAATTTGTTACACTGGAAGTTTTGATGGGGTTCTCTCGAGGGGAACTTTTTGATTAGGTGTTTATATGCACATGAATTGCAGATAGTACAATTCCTGTATACAAAACGAAAACGCTTTCCTATTTTGTAGATACATGTAGTGTCCTCCTATGTGAACTCGTATTTTGTTGATCAGGGTTTGTGACTGGTTCAATTTACACTATTTGTGTGCCCGTATACCCCAGCCATATACTTCTATGTGAACCCAGCATTAGTACCTAATTTTATATGTCAGGATGCTACATCAATCCAGCATCAGCACTGACAAAAGATTTTTTGGGCTTATTGTCTGGGGACAATAGCAGCTCCATTATGCTTTTAATATGCATTTAGCATTGAGTTATGCTGAGATGTCACATTTTTGTGCCCTAAAATTATGGAATTACCCTTTTACTTGAAGAACATATGGGTCCAGGGAATGTGATATCCATTAGATTAAGGTTGTTTTCTGCATGATTATCATTTTGGAATAAATTATGGCCACAAGATGTTCTGCAGTACGATGGAAGCTGCTCAAATCCATGATGGCATTAGTTGTGTAACGGAATTATTATGATAGATTGCTTTATACATTACGCCTACTTGAAAGAATAGATACATGTACGTGAGATATCTCTGACAATATTATTGTGAACTGTATCCCACAATCCTTCAGCTGAATTTGAGGGAAGTCATCTTGAATATGAACCGGAGGATACAGGTATACCTTTTATAGTGTTCATAACAATATCTTGTGTTTAGAAGCACTCATTTGCCATATACATTTTTATTACATAGTTGTATTTATACTGTTTTGTATTTATGTCATTAATAAAGAATCATTCCTTGAGACATTACACTCAATTTTAAATCTAGGAAGTTTCTTACAAGAGAAAGAAAAAGAAAAAAATGAAGATGTACATGTAGATATACATGTAGACCCGTGAAATAAACGTTTTAAACCTACCTTTGACGGGTCGAGGTAGGAATGAAACATTTCCTAAAAGTGGCCCTTTCCAACCGAACCCGTGTTACAACAATCAAAACATGTCTTACACATGTCCAAGGCAGGAAATGATCTGTCCTCATAGAGATGGGTTTGAGTGCACTCCCGTGTACCACCATAGATTAGTTTACAGGCACATACATGTCCATTGCATCATGTACTGGGGAGTCTGAATAATACAGTAGGGTATTCTCTATGCGTTGCTCCTGACAATACATTATTGGGCTTGCTACGTTTACATCTCTTTGCAAAGCTACCTTGGATATGATGGAATAAGTCTAAGGTTGAGGTAGCTTTGAAAATAGATGTATCAGGGGTCAAAGAAAGAAAAATCAGGAGGGAAGGCAAGAGAGACATTGTTTCATGTACATCAAGTATATACAGTGCATCTCAGGAAAAAAGTAAACCCAACTTTGAGAGCCTCATATTAAAATTTTATAGCTTATGTGACCTTGATATTTATTTCATAATAAAAGTTAACTCATGTTCTTTTCAGTGATATCAAACTTATACCTGTGTTACGACGGATGACTGAGCACCTGGGTTTTAAAAAACAAGGGCAGACATTGGTTTGTACCAAGTTTGGGTAAAAGCAGCCCTTGCATTTGAATAGATTAATCCTTTGTCTTTTATGAATGGACTTAGTAAAGGGGGTATCTCACTGAGAAGCGAATTTAGCGAAAGCCATAAATATAGAGTGCCTAATCAACACCGTTTCAGTAGGTACGCCTATCGATGTGAGGCATTTTCTTTTGTTATATGTTTTCTGGACAAAGGGGTATCTTGGAATGCTGCGAACTTCTGAAATGAATGGAGTCCACAAACTAGAATATCTTTTGTCCTGCATTGGCGAATGACGAGAATTTTTTGGTTTTTACCAGATTAGTTTTAATTGGCCTGGAATTTCCTTTCAAAATAATTTGCCGACAAATTTTGAACATGTTCAAACTTTCCTGGCGAATATATTTTGATATATATATATACAGTGCGTCCCAAAAAGAACTATACACTTTTGAAATGGCTGCCAAATAAAAAGTGTATGATTTTAGGTAATGAAATTTCCATGTATGGAAAGTTCATTATCCCAAATTTCATATGACATCAAAAAGTCTGAAAATAAGTCACGCATGAATGAGCAGCGTTCACTTTTGTAAAGGGTATGGAAACTAGGGTGCGCAGGAATTGCCCTACCAATTTGTATGAGGAAAGTCATTTGGAGCTTATGGAATTGAGGATGATATGCAGAATTACTGATCAATTATGATGAGTTGGAGTTTGTTAAGTGAAATTAGTGGAATTGGGGATTACATTTTCATGCATGAGTGAACAGGAATATGTATTTCCTATTATACCATTGTAACTTTCCAAGGTTTATTCAGTGGTGTGTTAGTGGAAGTCAGGATGGGGTGCAGTACAGGTGAGATGCAGGGTAAGATTTTTGATCAGTTTTGATGATCGTTTTCATGATCTTTTGGATTTTCTGAATGTCTTACATCAGTGACGTTCTTTTTTTCTCAACAAACATTTTTTAGAGTATTCCAATTTACATAATCCCACCTGGATATTAAGATAATCAATGAGAAGTTTAGAAATCTACAGTAATGAAATAGTGGCGGCACGGCAATTATGATTCTATTACTATCCATTGAAGCGGATTATTCAAAATCACGATGGTTTTAAACCCCCCCCCCCCAAAAAAAAAAAAAAAAAAAAAAGAAAGAAGGAAAAGAATAAAAACCAGCACTGTCGCCATTCAAATTTAGCACCATTACCAAAATAAAAAAAATTCGAGGAACTTTAGGTAAAAGACTGACATTGGTTAATTTCCAAATTTGTGTTACACTGTCATATTCCTTTACAAAAGTCCAAATTGCAAAAAACGGTAGACCCATATGTGCTTGTGTCAAATTCCCAGCATCGTCATTTGGAAAATTTTAATAAACATTAAGTTATCAGGTGATTAACATTAAACTCTTATGAGTGATGCATTGATAGTACTGTTGATTAAATGATGGCTACTGGTTGTTGATTGTCTAATTTATGGACTGCATTGATGATAGATTTTATAGATTGTCATCAAACATCGCTCAATTTGGGTAAATGTGAGTAGATGGGATGGGGGGAGGTAGTCAGGATATTTGGAGTAGAAACAATGATATGGATGAATGGTGAATACAGCAAAAAGACGACGAGTAGCCAAAAAGAACGAGAGAACGGAGAGAGAGGAGGGAGGGACACAGGGAGAGAAATAAAAGAAGAGAGAGAGAGGAAGACAACAGGAGAAGGAGAGACAGAGAGAGAGAAAGAAAAGAGGGAGGGAGAGAAAAGGAAGAGAGAGAGATTAAAACACACCACTTGAAGCGGACCTCATTAAATATTACCTTGGGAAAGTGTCAATGGCAACAATGGCAAATCAGCATATTCCTGTTCCTCAATGCATGAAATGTAATCCCCAATGTCCACTAATTTCACCTTTAACAAACTTCCAACTCATTCATAATTGATCAGTAATTCTGCATATCATCCTCAATTCCATAAGCTCCAAATGACTTTCCTCATACAAATTGGTAGGGCAATCCTGCGCACCCTAATTTCAATACCCTTTACAAAAGTGAACGCTGCTCATTCATGCATGACTTATTTTCGGACTTTTTGAGGTCATATGAAATTTGGGATAATGAGCTTTCCATACACGTAAATTTCATTACCTAAAATCATATATTTTTTATTTGGCAGCCATTTCAAAAGTGTATAGTTCTTTTTGGGACGTACTGTATATATATATATGATTTTACTCCAGCAACAGTCTATTCTTATTCTTTGTTACTTAATAAAAATTTTTTATTTCCCCAAAATTTGTTTCAAAATAATAATAATCCAGCATATACAGGTATTTTCAATTGATGTTGTCATTAACAATAAAACGCAAAATAAAACATTCCGATTTCACAGTCACCTATTTTCATTTTGCAAAGTTCCAATTCAGACGCGTTTTCTTTACCGGTAATTGATGTTTTTCTCAGGTCAACAAAAAAGTAATTTCAATTACAAAAGAATATCTCCTTTTGAAAGTGATCCATACGAGTGCAGCCAAGTGGAGATCTTTTGTCTACCCATCTGCACGGGAGATCCAGTTGAGCACATGCCCGACATATTTTCTCCTCGCGGCTTCGAGGCAAGATCAGAAATCCCGCTATCGAGATCTCCAGGGCTTGTACCTCCTTGGATAGACACCCTTTGTGCTTGCATAACAAAAAACAAAACAAAAAAATAGTACAAAAGATAACATGCCACGATCATGCAGAATAACCCCGTGTGCTTGCCTAACAAGGCAGCACAAAAGAAAGCATACCATGCTGATAAAGTGAGATAACCCCTTTGTGCTTGTCTAACAAAGCAGCATAAAAGAAAGTGTTCCATAATAGTTAGCACTGTTTAAAACGTTGATATATTCTCTCTATATAACACTGTGTAAATTCGTTTGGGGTTGCAATGGGTGAGATACCCCCTTTAGGGAGACCTCACACAAAGAATGAATAATCAGTAAGCCAGGGTTGCTTCTGAGAAATCTTGGGACTTTTTTTAAAGAACTTGAGTATTCGTTCATCCATGACAGTACAGGTATAATTTTGGTATCACTGGATCTTTGTCATGATATAAAAAAATTTGACACAGAAGTAATACAATTTTGATATGAGGCTCTCAAAGTTGGGTTTACTTTTATTTGGGTCGCATTGTATATTCATATATCTGTGTTATGTTTAGCTGAATTGTTTCATAATAATCATGCTATTTTTATTCATTTCTCTTTAAATCTAACACTTACATGTAACCTACCCTTATTCAAATACTAACTAAATGTAATATCGTCGATGGGGTGACAAGATCTTATATCTCAAATTTGATGAAGTCACCTGTTTGGTGTATTTCCAAGTAATTATTCAAGTAATGTCCTGTCCAAATCTCAGCTCTCTATTACCTCAAAATGAACCCACCACAGCATGTCAAAGAGAAGTTATCCTATACTGCGTTGACTGCTATTTTTGTTCGCTTAAGGACGTTGCACAGTTAAAATGAAGTCCATGTCATTTTTACCAAATTTTGCACAGAGTTACTTTGGTATCTATGTATGCCAAAAATGCAAAAAATAATATATTTTCATGTGCTTGATTTTTCGCTACGGCACTTTGAAGTTGCCATCTGGATGGCATGTAAAGTAGGCATAATTTAAGAAAATGGCCTCTGTTAGACCTTGCGATTTCAACAAACGAATTAAAATCGTCATTACTGTGTCAAAACCATATCACACTCTATCAGACCTTCCCGATTTGTTATGAAGTGTACACCAAAGATGGGGACACTGTTTAAACTGGCATATTTTCGAGCTGGCAGCGCCCTCATATGGCGAAAATGGTGCATAAAATGATGAAAACCATATCTTAGAGGCTTGGAATCTATAAGAAAATAAACAGGTATAGTTTAAGCTGCACTTCATTTAAAATCCATGACAGTTTCATCAATATTTGCAAAATTGTATAGGGTCATGTGTCACAAGTTGGGGTATAGTAAAAGGGTGGAGGCGATATATTTTGGAGGAAAAATTATCAACACTTTTTTAAACATAGCATGAAAAATTATGTACAGTCATGAGCTGTGCAATAACTCGTATTGTAGATAATTTATCAGGGTACATGTCTGTGAAGTTTCAGCTTTGTTATGCTCATAGTTTTAATACAAAGATAATTTGAGTGGAGTAGGGTAAGGGGTGGAGGATCCTACGGTGGAGGATCTTATGGTGGAGGTACGCATTAAAGCATAGGGAATTCCCATTTTTTTAAACTTTGTTATTCCTTGTTTCGTTATATCTTAGCAGCCAATTGGTCTTATGGGTTGAGTGATATATCATTTAATCAATTAATTAATAAATTAAAACATACGTAATACACACATCCTCACAGACAATGCATTGAAGGCATTAAAAATTGCCACATGCAATTTTTTATCAATAATTGGGATTTTTCGCAATTTTCTTTGCATGCATACAGATAGACAATTAAGTGGAAACATATTACTTGACATAAACATTGTTTGAGTTGTAATCCAAGTGTAAAATACAGAATTTCTCTCCTATTTACACTATTTTTTTCCTCCTTTTTTGACACCCTGTAGCGCAGATAGAAAAAATAATTTTGTATTACAAGTTTATATTTTTCAAAAGCATATACTGTTATTGACACAATCCATGATGATTCATTTCATTTGGTGCAAAAAGATTAAGAAATTATTTGCCAGTAAAATTGTGAAGTTTTTAAAACCATTTTTTCCTGTTACATTCTGTATAGCTTTTATGACACACCCTACACATCCCAAAAAATGTGTTAATCATCTTCCTTTCACTCTCTGCTTCCAATACAATTTAATTTTATAACTTGTACTAAGAAATTAGAGATGTTTGATTGTGACAATGTACATTTCTACAAATTTTTGGTCATGTAACGCATTTTCGAACCCGATTCATGACATGTGGCCATAGGGAATCTGAATACTCGCAAATCGGCTTGAAAAGTCACAAAAACGCGCCAAAACGTCCAAAAAGTCTGAAAATCCAATCTAAATTATACTTGATTCAAAATCATGCTCCCAAACATTCAAAATCCATGTCATTTTCATAAAAATTTGCGAAGTTGTAGAAAAATTCATCCTCAATGGGTAGAAATATTTAAAAAAGGGGTCCATATGCTCGTTTTCAAACTGTCGGCGCCCGAATGCAATGTAGTTGCAAATTGGCTTGATAACCACAAAAGCGCACTGAAAACGTCCAAAAAGTCTGAAAATTCAATCTAAATTACACTTGATTAAAAAATCATGCTATCGAATATTCAAAATCCATGTCATTTTCATAAAAATTTGGGAAGTTGTAGAGGAATGTATACTAAACAAGCAGGAGCATTAAAAATGGGGGTCTATGAACTTGTTTTCAAGAATATATTTCAAGTCGACTTGAAAACCACCGAAACGCGCCAAAAAACACGCAAAAGTATGAAAACTATATCTAAATTACGGATGATTCAAAAGCATGCTCCCTAAGATTCACAATTCATGTCATATTCATCGCAATCCATAGAATAACACGAACACGCACCAAAATAAATGCATTATATAGCTTTGCAAGTAGGTAATAATGAACAAAAAGAAGGAATAAATAGCATCGTTATAAAGTTTATTCTTTTGACTCTTTGAGCGCTGGATCGCCCATGAGCGCTGAGTATTTTTCCATTGTCATGATTGTGACGTATTAATCTTGCGCGGCCAGGATGTGCAGTCAAGATGCGCAGGAACATAACTGTGCAACGTCCTTAAATTTATTTTTTACAATTTTTTAAATACAAGATTTCGTCACCACACCAACCTTACCGGTATGCAGATTCTCCTAAACATGCTAACTCTAACTTGGCCAGTGCCTTGTAATCTATATAGAGATATAAATAATCCTACTATCAATTGTAACACTTTCGTGGTTTTAACCAGAGACTTATGATTGGTATCAAATATCAATCATAAAGTTGTAATCCCATGATGATCGAAATATGTACATGTACATGTATATTGTTATGTGTGTTAGCCGATGGCCTAATAAATGATACCACAAACCGTCTTGTCATTACATAAGTCTTCTGTTTCATGATGAACAAACATGTAATATAGGTGGAACCCCACCCCCCCCCCTTTCTCACAATGAAAACTTTCAAAATACTGGCAGCCAAGTAAGGGATTAAATAATCTTCCCAAAGATTTGTTGCATTGTACAGGGTTTACTTACATGTGTTGATATGCTCTTCATTTTTCTTACACATTTTACACGCCCCTCTCATCAATGTTTCTTTAATCCATTGTATAGCTCAATTCATATTCGGCCCTCTAAGTATCTATTCAGGCCACTATCATCACCATCTCCCTACTATCAAGATCTATCAAGTCATCTCATCTCTAGGAGTAGTTTTGTGTGAGGAGTTTTATCCAAAAACAAATTTTAAATATTTGTATGTTCCAGTCCAATCGTACTGTTCTGCATGAGACTTGTATGGAAAAGCAGTATTGATATTAGACATTAGACATTAGACATTTGACATTACCACATGGGCAATACGAATATACTTAAATCTGTCAGGCTAAAATATGCATCAATAAATTGCATTTTGAAAAATAGACATTTTATATTATTTTTATTATTAATTCTTCCTCACCTCACCTCACCTCACCAGGCTATGTCTAGGCTGGATGTAGCTTTCTTCATGATTTCAAAGTTTTTCTGTCCTTGGCCGGTCTTATCCATGTGCTGCCTGCATGTGCAGTTTAAATTATATTTCATTCATCCCACTATCATCTTACTTTGTTTCTTTCTGTCTATAAGGTGTCCATTCTATAGCCCTTTAAGTCCATCTTATATCTCTTGCTTTTGTTAGGTGTCCAGTTCATGTCAGTTTTTTATTTCTATTTACTGTTAATTTATCGCTTGGCCAAAAGTATTTACTAGAAATACAATTTATTTTTGCAATTTCATTTTGTTTATTCTTAAAGGGGAATCCAACCGAGGAGAGAATCAACCTTACAGGAAAAAGGAGAATGAGAGGAGCAATCTAAAAAAAAGTTTCATCAAAATCGGTTATAAAATAAAGGTGTTATGGAAGTTTGAAAAGTCTAGTTGTTCCTTCTATGGGGATCCTCAAATTGCGATCATCGGCTTCAAAATGGCCGATTTCATGGCAACTCTCCATGTCATTATTGTACACAAATTTCAGATTTTCCCATTTTCTTTCAAAATTGTTTCTTCTACTTCTGAGCTCAGAACATGTCATGGGAAAATATATTTACAACAACATATGTTGAGCTCAGAAGGAGGTAACATATATTTGAAAGAAAATGGGGGAAAATCTGAAAATTTGTGTACAAAATGAACGGAGAGTTGTCCATGAAATCGGCCATTTTGAAGCTGTATGTATGCCAATTGAGGATCCCCATAGAAGGAACAACCAGACTTTTCAAACTTCCGTAACTCTCTTATTTTGTACGATTTTGATGAACTTTTAGATTGTCCTCCTCTATTTCTTTCCTGTAAGTTGATTCTCTCCTTTGGGTTGATTCCCTTTTAATATACATGTAAGGCATTGTTTTTGTTTACCATGTGAATGTGTTGTTTTGTTGTTTAATATTTTGTGCGATCCCTCAACAGACAAATGTTGGCAAGAACGATGGTTATTCATAATACATCTTTGTGTATGCATTTATTTCATTTCAATGCTTTGTTTCATCTCGTTTGCTTTTTTTCGATGTTTTGTATAAATGGAAAACACCTGCATGTTTATTTAACAAGTGTTTTCTTTTACTAATGTTTCAAGCATCTATGTGAGTAATAGAAATACAGGAAAGTTGGAAGGAGGGAAGAGAGAGGATTGGGGATGCAACAAGAAAACAAGAAGTAACGGGGAGGGTTGGAAGTGGTTTGTACTATATTTTATAGAATAATGAAATTGCAATGTTAGAAGAAAATACACCATTCTTAAAAGCTTCAATAAGAAAATAGAATTCAAAGACATTTTGCTTACATTTGTATTTATTTAAAGACTTCTCTGTGGGGAACATTTCAATGCCAGGTTAACCCCCCCCAAAAAAAAATAAAAAAAATAAAATAAATAAAATATAAATAAAAATTAATATTAATTAATTAAATTAAATAAAAATAAAAAATAAATAAATAAATAAATAAATAATTAATTAATTAATTAATTAATTAATTAATTAATTAATTAATTAATAAATTAAATAAATAAATAAATAATAAATAAATATAAATAAATAAATAAATAAATAAATAAATAAAATAATAATAAATAAATAATAATAAATAAATAAATAAATAATAAATAAATAAATAATAAAATGTAAATAAATAAATAAATAAATAAATAAAATAAATTGCAAATAAATGATATAATATGTTCAGATACCTTTGGGGCTCCATTATGTTCTCTTAATACACCAGGATCAAGAGTGTGTTTTATTGCCTCTGCATATTACTAATCATGAACAAGCAAATAAAATACCAAATCAAATCTTGTTTACCCACAAAGATATTATTGTGTGTTGATAGTTTCAGTTTAAATTTAGTTTTGTGGTTTACCTTTTTTGTTCTTACTATGATTAATAAAAGCTGATCAATGTTATTGTAGAAGAAAGAATAATAACTATTTACCTTTTCTCCACTCTTTAATTTGTAGGTGATGGTAAATGGAGGGCCCTGACCTACAGGAAGTGATTGATTATCTTGGTCATCCTAACCAGTCATTGTAGCACATGGGCAGGGTACAATACAACATCTTCATACCAGAACGATGAGGTCAAGAAAAGACAAGGTAGGCAAAAAGAAATTGGTTAATTTCAAGAACAACTACAATTACCCCACTTAATGCATATAAAAATGTACATACTTTGAACATATTTTTTAACATGGCAATTATCCTCTTGTTCTTGCAAGAGAAATGGGTGGCATCCAGCCCTTGGTATGGTTGCTTAGGTAACCCAATAATGAGAGATCCATCGTAATGCATGTGCTCATTGAGAAACTAAGCTATGGCAAAGCGCATGAAGAGAACAAAAGTCAAGATAAAGCAATGGTGGTATACTGCATTGGCTAGGCTGCTCAGAAATCTACAGATACAGAGGTGAGCAGAGTCAAAATATTGGTGAGGAGATGATGATTATAGTGATGGTGTGTGATGATGATAGTGATTGTGATGATGTGATGTATGATGGTTGATGATGATAATTGATGGTGATGGATGAGTGGTATAGTGGACTAGTAGGTGATGATGATGATGATGATAGTGATGGTGGTGTGTGATGATGATGATTGATAATGGATATTGATTAGTGCTTGAAAAACAAAATTACACAAAACAAAAACAACAAACAGAAAAAGATCACACAAAAAAATACAACTCATAACACAAGAGCAGTAACCGATGATTATGATAATAATGAATTGATGATGATGATTATAGTGATGGTGATGGAGTGATTACGTGATGAGTGATGACTGACTGATTGATTGATGATTGTGATCGATGATGTGATGGCATGATGATGAATTATTAGTGATGGGAGATGATGATTGAAGTGATCGGTGATGATGATGATGATAGTGATGGTGATGATGAAGATGATGATGGTGATGGTGATGATGATGATAGTGATGGTGATGGTGATGGTGATGATGATGATGAGTGTGATGATGATGATGGTTATAGTGATGGTGATGGTGGTGATGATGATCATGATGATGATTTTAGTGATAGTGATGATGATGATGATGATGATGATAATAGTGATGGTGATGATGATCATCATGATCATGATGATTATAGTGATAGTGATGGTGGTGATGATGATGATAGTGATGGTGATCATGAAGATGATAATGAAGATGATGATGATGATGATAGTGTTGGTGATGATGATGGTGATGATGAGTGTGATGATGATGATGATTATAGTGATGGTGATGGTGGTGATGATGATCATGATGATGATTATAGTGATAGTGATGGTGATGATCATGATGATAGTGATGGTAATGATGATGATCATGATGATGATTATAGTGATGGTGATGGTGGTGATGATGATGATGATGATGATGATGATAATGATGATGATAGTGATAGTGATGATGATAGTGATGGTGATGGTGATGATGATGATGATGATGATGATTATAGTGATGGTTATGGTGGTGATGATGATGATGATCGTGATGATAATGATGATGAAGATGATGGTGATAATTATGATGATGATGATAGTGATGGTGATGATGATGATAGTGATGGTGATGGTGATGATGATGATGATGATGATGATGATAGTGATGGTGATGGTGATGATAATGATGATGATGATGGTGATGATGTCTTTGATGATTGTGGTGATGATATTAGCTCCTAAATCAGTTTGACAGCTAGATGTTTGGATTGCCCTACTAAATGACATTTAAAATTTGCTTACCATACGCTCCTTTAATAATGCAATTCAGCACCCGCTAATCTCTAAGATGTAATTAATACAATTGTTTTCTTTTGCTACAATGATCTTTTGTTTCTTTGTATCTCATGAGAGAATTTCATATTCAATTGCCGTGATTCATAGAATCTTTTACAATTCCTTTATGTTTTTTTTGGCATTGTTTGATAGGGCTACCTTTTCTTTCCACTCCTCCTTTTCCTTCTTCTTTCACTAATCACTGTACATAGTGTACTCTTTGGTACACTTTAGTTTTCATTGATTTGCTAAATTTAATATTACAATTATTTTATTGAGTTGTTGTATTGTATTATTTTCCATCTATTGTATACTACCTATCCTGTAAATGATAAGCTTATATTGCTATACCTCTGTATATAGGGGAGACTGGGGTAATTATGGCTCCGGGTAATTATGGCCCCTTTGTCTTTGAAAGCTTATAATTCTTTGCTGCCTTACACAATGATAATTTAATTTTTACACATGCCTAGCTAAACTCTTCCTACTATCATATGAGAAATATAAGCCATTTACTTGAAATTTTGTGCTTAGGCGGCCTAAAATGTATGGCAATCACAATTCTGTTCGTTGGAAAGTGGCAAGTCTGCTTTTTTATTTGGGGTGTGATATCATTAATTAAAATCATTTAAGATAAAATTTTGATTGAAACTGAAACAAAAGGAACTAAAAAACACAACAGAAAAACTTCCACCTGAATATCTTCAATAGTAGAGCTGTAAAGGCGGATCAAATTGAAAATGTCATTTGGGGTAATTATGGCCCCCAATGCATAAACAGTGTATAAGCACAGATAAAGCGTAGATGGGAACATAAACTTGTACGATTTTGTACATAAATATAATGTATTGCTATGACTGCAAAATTTCAACATTTTGGCTGAACCAATTATTGATTAAATCATTGTTGGTGGTTGATAAGTGTACTAGGAATACCCAACAACATTTATTATACATTACCATCATTAATTAGCATAATATCTTTAAATTCATACAGTCATTACAATAGGGGCCATAAATACCCCAACCCGTGGGGTAATTATGGCCCCACAAAGTTGTTAACATAATGGTAATTAATATGCAAATGAGAAGTAGCAGGTTTATACTTTCCTTTGTATATTATAGGTACATGGACTGACTGTATTTTTACATATTTAGAATACCATTGGACTTTTCATTTAATGGTAGTAATAGGAAATGTGAAAAACGGGTCCATAATTACCCCAGTCTCCCCTACTACCTTTAAATGGCTTATATTTTCTTGATCAGGTTTGCTTCAAGAGCTAATTCTATGTACTATGTAATGTGATGTATCATTCAGAAATGAATAAATGGTGGTGGTGATGGTGGTGGCAGTGATGGTGGTAATGATATTGAGGGTGGTGGTGATGAATTGTAGAAATAGTGATAATGATGGTATTGAGGAAGAGGAGGAGGATGATGATGATGATGATGATGATGATGATGATGATGATGATGTTTGTGGGTTAATAGTAAAGAGAATAGTGAGGCTATGGTGATAATGAAAATATTGTTTTTTTTTAATTTCATCTGCTCTTCTAATCACCATCAATTTTCTTTTTACCAGACAAAAGATCTTGCTGCAGGGACTTTATGGAATCTCAGCTCATCAGAGGTAAATATTCATGGTGTTTGTTTTGAGAAGTTGTTTGGGTATAATGGTTCATTAGGGCTTTCCATAGCTCGGGCAGTGGAGCACCTGTCTAGTAATCAGGTCTTGAGTTCGATTCCTGATGGGATACCATTTTCTTTGCTCATTTCTTAATAAACAAAACTTTAACATAAATACTGGACCTTAAATGCTGTAAAATGATCCCAAACCTTGCTTACAGCAAGTGTCTCAAAACTTTTGGAGGTCACTGTATTTCCTGACTTTTCTGTCATTACAGTTCATATTTTGTATTTGCTTTTTCATGAGACATTTCTTGAACGTATTCTTTTTTTTTTTTCTTTTTTTTTCTTCTTCTTCTTGCATTTGCCAGCCTTTAAAGAAAACTATCATGGAGGATGCCCTGACTGTACTGGTGAACAATGTATTAATCCCAGAGTCTGGATGGAAGCCTAGTGGTAACAGTCCTTTTAAGCCTGCTGATGAGCCTTGGACAAAGACTTTCATCAATTCTACTGGATGCTTGAGGTAACATGGATGAAGAAATACAGATGAATGGAATGATGGAAAAGAACAAATAAAATTAAATTGATTGCCTGTTTAAAATATGTTAAATTCAGTGAGGTGCTCTCATTGAATATATATTCAAGCAAGCAGTCACTTTTATGCTTTTGACTATTAATCTCTTGAAAAAATTATTGCTTGTCATACAAAGTGCTTTAGCTGGTAAAGTGTACAAAGAATGCACTGTTTGTTTGTGTGTTGGGTTGCTGCAGAGTTTGGATGGAATATCAGAGCTGCCGACCAATACATTTTTTTCGAGAATGATTATGTTTTTCCACCAAATTATGGTATTACTCTTTTTTCTTCATAAAGTATGTTTTTAAACTTATTTTACAATGTATGTTCTGTTTCGTGTAGTACATTGTCATCACGATTGCATACGCTGACATAATTAGAAGGAAAAAAATTGAACAAAGGGTTAAACTGACCAGAAATACATGTATATAATATGAAAAAATAAATCCGTTCTATATATTGTCTCAGGCGGTTGTGCATGCTGCTGTACCAAGCGGAAGTGGCACTCTCAATGATGTGACTTTTGATCCGTAAAATGTGGCAATAATATCAATAGTATTGAACAATATCGATCACTTTCTGTATAGCAAGTGGCCCAAATGTAAATAAGTTGACTGATTGTGTGACAGGAATGTGAGTTCAGGAGGCCTAGAAGCAAGACATAGAATGAGGGACTGTGAAGGACTGGTAGATAGTTTACTACATGTACTCAGCTCTTCAATGAGGAACAATCATATGGATAATCAGGTGAGAACCCCTACATCAATCACTGTGTCTTTATGTACAAAGATAAAGCATGAATAAATTAAATTTCAACGATTTGCTATTTAAAACAAATTGGAGAGGTGCGTGCATGATAATATAGAAGGTCATATTCAAACGTGAGTGACACGACATTTGGACTGATAGAAGGGCACATATCTTCGCACTGGTAGGTTATGAATGGATCATGACTACCATATTATGTATAATGAAGGAGTGGCATGTGTCATTACCAGTTGGATTTGAATTTTACAATTGGTCCTGGAAATTATGATTAAAAAACAGTGTGTGAGTGACACGACAGAAAAAAGACATAGGTTTCTGACCATCATTGGTTATGGTTGGATTTGTGCCCAAGTAGATCTCTAAGGGTACCATAAGTGCTGGTATATGTATATGAATAGTGTACCTCTCTGACATTTATTGTGTTTATCAATCATTCCCTCTCTGCGGAAAATGGTCCATCTCTATGTGTCGTGAGTGACACGACATCCAAAATGTGAGTGACACGACCAGTGCCTTAAATTCAACATTTCAAGTAAATAACTAAATCCAAATTACCTGTATTTATAAGCCATGTTAGTAGGGTTGGGCAAATAATTACTTTTTTCTGAGAAGTTATATCAAACAAGTTGTTTCTATAGTCAGATTTGATGTAGAATCCAAAAATGACAATTATTTTTGTGTACAATGATGTCTGACGTCGCTAAAGTGCAAGAAACCGAAATAGTGTATTTTTCCCATTCATCACACACTTTATAGGTATAAACCAGTTTTATTTTGTTTTTCTATGGATTTTGATGGTCTAGAAACTCAAATCTGACAATTTTATCATGACCTAATGTACCTAGTATGTGTTATAGGTATTAGTGATTTCGATATGAGGTGATTTTTGCTCGATATTGACTGAAACTAACTACCAAACTACACTAACAGTCAACTTAGGTAGGATCAATCATGTTGGATTAATGATGTTGGGTTCCCTGACATCCAAAATCCATATAAAAACGTAATAAAAGTGGTTTATAACTTTTTTGCACTATAGCGACGTAAGACGTCGTAGTACGCAAAAATAATTGTCATTTTCAGTTTCTACATCGAAATTTTACTATAGAAACAACTTGTTTGAAAAAAAAAAAGTTGAGATTCGCCCAACCCTAATGTTAGAGTAGTCCATGAAAATTACTTTAAGCAAAAAAAATTGACAAAACTAATTGGTATTCAGAATAAGAGGCATTTAAAGCAACATAGTCCCATATGTGAAAATTCCTGTTTGCTCAATTATTCAGCGTTAGAAAACTGGATCACATAATGTTTGAATTTAAATAATTGTTTGCATTGTAAAGAAGCCTTTGTGTTGATTTCAGATCCTAATTTGCATTTTCAAAGGCACAGCGCCACATTAAAATTTCAGCTAAATGTCCCACTTAGTCAGAATATAACCAGAAGAAATTTACAAACACAATTCATACCCCTATATGAGCTTTGTTGTGCGTGTATTCACCTTTTTCTCACAATTGAATGGTGGTGTTTATGAAACTTTGTCCCTAAGATCTTCAAATCTAAATTGAAAACGTACATGTATCTATTCAGTTAAGAAATTGCCTATGTATATGTAGAATTAAGTAAAAAACGAGCTCTGAGCCAGCGCAGCTGAATATATCCATATAAAAGCTGTGCTATACAAATTTGTGTTATGTTATGTATGTTAAGATAGTAACATCAGTCCTGTCATGTAAATTTAGATTGAAGCAAAAATTATCGCACGAAACAGAATTGTAGTAATAATCACCTCTCGACCACTTCCACAATTACTCTAATACACATTTGTACTAGTAGTGTGAGATGAAATCTACAAAAAAAAATTTCTGAAATAATGTCTTTTTATTTTACATTGGGTAAATCATACTTTTTGCTCTAAATCTTAACCTTAACCAGTCCCAAACTGTAGAAAATATATAGCCTTATACAGTATAGATTCCTTCATTGTAAAAAGTGATGCAATTTATTTATTTTCTGAGTTTGTATTGAATGGTTATGTTTTTAGGTTGTAGAGAATACACTTTGTATTTTAAGAAACCTGACGTTCCGTATTGCTAATGAAGCTAGACACCCTGATGCTATCCCACTACGTAGTACCTCTACATCTACCTACCCTGATACTATGCCAAAATCACAACAACAACAAAAAGGTGAGTAGAATTCTGCTTTTTCACAAAACATACGCTGTGAGGCACATACAAGATAGAAGATTAAATAATTCCAAGTACCCGTCACCTTTGGATACATTATAAGCTTCACAACTGAAGACTAAGTTGGTTAGGTTGAAAGTCTATTTTAACCAGCCATTTGAAAAGATTTACGAGCAATGTAGTTTTTTTAACATAAAATGTTAGGAATTATTGATATACACACAAGTTTGGGATAGCGTAAATCACTGTTATTTTATCACATGATTTGTCCTAGTACTTTGAGTTAACAATAAAATCTAAATCTGAAACTCACTTGTAAAAATTGTTATGCCTTCGCCCACCGAAGGTGGTGCCTCGCATTATGTTTTCGGGTTGTCCGTCTTTCTGTCCGTCCCATTTGCTTGTTATGGCGATATCTCAAGAACCACTTGAGATATCAACTTCAAACCTGGGGATAGTATGTATCACCATAAGAAGATGATCTTATAAGATTTTGGAGTATATATGTCAAAGGTCAAGGGTCACATAGGTCAAATTGTGAAATTCCATGTATTGAGTTTGTTATTGCGATATCTTAAGAACCACTTGAGATATGAGCTTTAAACCTAAGAGAAGTATGTGTCGCCATAGGTAGACGATCTGATTAGATTTTGGATTCTGTAGGTCAAAGGTCAAGGGTCACAGGTCAAATTGTGAAATTCCATGTATTGAGTTCGTTATCGCGATATCTCAAGAACCATTTTAAATATGAGCTTCAAACCTATAAGTAGTATGTATCGCCATAGATTTTGAATTCTGTAGGTCAAAGGTCACAGAGGTCAAATTGTGAAATTCCATGTTTTCAGTTAGATATTGCCATATGAAGACAATCTTGTTATTAGATTCTGAAGTATGTAGGTCAAAAATTTAGGAGGGACTATGATTTAAGAATGTTTGGGGTCACAAGGTCAAAGATGTCTTTGTTTGAAGGAAAATGAATAGAAGAATGTGCTATATATTTCCGATCTGGCAATGACGGAGGCATATATTTTGATTGCGCGTAGGCGAGGATTCATCTTGTTTGCTACATTTTGACAAGTGCTCTCATCATCATCAGGCAGTAGAATGAATCTGCATCAAGATTTGGTGACATCTGTTAGGTTAGTTGTGGGCAGACTGGTCACGAGGTCCTAATTGCCACGTGACATGGCTCAGTGACTTGTCCCAAATGTGTGTGAGAAAGGTTTCAATCATTTTCATAAATCACTTCTGTGATCCCTCTGCAGAACCAGTTTGCTTCTCTATCCAATATGGTAACTTTGTCCGAGTCAAATATGAGGCTTTCGGGTGTGTGAACACAGCCGATTCTTGGATTTGAAGGCTCCAAACAGATTAAATTTTCTATGCTGGTTCATGCATGCGCTTTACGATTGTTGTGTTTTTTCCCACGTATTGTTCCTTGCACTCTGATTGGTCACAAGTTATGCCGTACACTATGTTCGTAGTCTTGTCGTGAGGAGGTTTGTCCTTGAGATGTACTTGATGAATAAGCGTCCCATTATTACTGACATCTACGTCTACATCAAGAAAGCTTGTTATCCTTGCAGATCTCTGCGGTGAACTGGATGTTCTTATCAAATGAGTTGATGTGACTTAGAGTAATCATCATTGATTCCATTACTTATTTCTTAGCCAAGTAAACTAGCTGTATTCTTGCCCCCTTGGTAGGGAGATCTAAACATCATGCTCGAAATTCTCAAGACTTTGTTGATAAATTTTCTGTAGTGATTCTACAACCCGACTAAACAATCGTATCTTACGACGTTGGTGCATTATTCACCTCTATTTCTGTGTATGATGCTGTGGTAGTGGTTAAGAATGACAAATCACTAGGAAACTGAACTAAACTGTCAGTTGATCAAGTTTATGATGTGGTATCTACTTGCCTCCAAACAACTTCTCATTTCAAGGGCAACACTACATGTATTATGGATGTGCCATGGGTTCCCCGGTATCTCCCATCATAGCCAACCTTTATGTGGAACATTTTGAAGTCTCAAGGAGTTGGAGAGTTTTACAGGCATTGCCCCACGCTTGTGGTTACATTATGCGGATTAAATTTTGTCATCATTAAGAGAACCAAACTGGACTCATTCTTTGGTCACATCAACTCAATTGATAAGAACATCTAGTTCACCTCAGAGATCTGCAAGTATAACAAGCTACCCTTTCTTGATGTTGACGTAGGTGTCTGTAATAATGGGACGCTGAGATTTGGTGCATATCAGCAACCAACACACACAAATCAGTACATGTAAACATGACTCATAGCATCCACTCAGTCATAAACTAGCATTTATTAGAACTCTTTTCTATCGTTCTGACTGCATCACTAGTTAGGGAGAGGAAGCCACAAGGGAGAAACAGAACGTTGTTTGCTAGAGCCAAGGGAAATCAATGACTCCCTCAAGAGACGGAAGGCAAACCTGTCTTTGTTACCATCCCTTATGTCGAGGATATGTCTGAGTTAGTTAAACAAGCCAGTCAAGTTTGACATTAGAACTGTGTTCAAACCTCACTTAACTCACTCACTCCCACACTTACAAAAAAGTGGACTTTGCTTCAACCTTTCGCACATTTGGGACAAGTTGCTGTGCTGTGTCGAGCACCGATTAGGACCACGTGATCAGTCTTCCCGCCACGGGCCTAACAGAAGTCGCCCAATCTCAACGCAGATTCATTCTGCTGCCTTATGATGATGCAAACACTCTTTGAAACATAGCGGAAAATTTCTACGAGTGAGTTTCGGATTTTGATTCATAATTTCATTTCATTGTGATCTCAGACTGAATGAATCAGAAATTTTCATGACTTGACTTTGAGTATTAATTATAATTTCAAAATTCTTACAAATAAGTAACAAAAATTTGTGTATGTGTACAGGTCCACAGAGTGGTTCACTCATATGTTTTGGTGGAAGTAAGAAGAAGGATGCTCAGCTAGCTACTAATGGTACAGCTGGGTAAGTTTACATTTAATATCATTGGAAGGGGTTACTGCAATAAACTCATCATCCACACAAGTGTCATTCTCAGATTTTCACATTTGAAAAATAAACTCTGCTATTTGACCAACTTATTGGTGGAACATAAATGGTATGTTGACAGGTTATGTGTATGTAGGTCAAGTTCATATTGTATTTAACACAATTTTTGCCAAAGTGAGGGTTGGCAGTTTATTGTAAAATCCCCTCGTTTATGCTATGGGGGTGTGTGATCATGTCATCTGAAAAATAGCTTCATTCAAATCCAAATCACACAAAAGGTTTGTACTAAATTTAAAGCCTTGATATACACTTATGTATATGTAGCCTGGTGCAAATGAACTCTTGTTTATGATTTTATCCCTAAAATTCCGGTATCTAATTCTATTTCTTATGTATTTTATTGTTTTGGGAATTTCGTACATGTATGTATTTCTTTGTTTTCCGGATTATGTATTTTATTGTTTTTTTGTTTGAAAAACTTCAGTCATTATTTATCTCTGAATATTACAGCAATATCAACTAATATAATGGCTAATAACAATATTCTAAATACTGAAATGTGATTTTAGCATGAAAAGCCATTTCCCATATGTTTTGTACACAAATACAGAAAATCTCAGATTTTTGAGCCTGCGCAGCATTACATAATGTTTTACAAATAGTTTTAAAAGTTGCATAAGATGTTAAAGTATACAGTCATAAATTCGCGGAGTGCGATTTTTTTTTTCCGGCGACATGACCGCGCGAAATGTCGAGGGGGGGCTGATTAGGCCCCCCCCCCCCCCCCTGGCCCTTTTAGGGTTAATCATTCACATACTCTTCATAACATAGGCCCAATCCACTGAACACCAAAGTTCAAGTTACAAAATGTAGTTTGGATGTTTTTTTTGCATTGCAAAATATTGAAGGCATTTTGCCTAGTGCTGGTATCTACATGTACAAGTAAGCTACATGTTTACTGCAAGTAATTAACCATTTTATCCCTCAGTGTTGTGGAACATATTTCCTTGAAATTTATTTGCATTGCACATATATGAAATTACCAATATACAGTGTGTCCCACAAAAAATGCTAATGGCACTTTAGATGACTATAATATTAAAATTACAAAATAATATTATTTATATCTGTACACCCGTAAACTACAATTCGTTTTCTACAACTGGATGAAATTTTATTTGATATGGTCCAAGAATCACAAAGATATGAGCATTTTGTCATTACACATCAAAAAACTTCTCCATCCAAGTTTGTATCGAGTAGTACCGGATGTGTCGAATAAAACAAACCCAAGTTTAATCATTAATTCTTTAAAAAAAATTTCAGTAGTAATTATGAAATTTATATCACTGTAAAGTGCAACTCAGTACCATTTTAATGATACCTCTCTCAACTCACCATAATATCGATGTAATCTACTGAGAACGACGCATTGTTTTAATTAATAATGGTCTTGCAAAATGTGTGAGTGGTTCACTTTCTACCGCTCATGTGATGATCAAGTTGGGTTTCCTTTGACATGTTTGAGGCACCTTTGAATAACGGCATTCCAAGGAGCATAAAGTAAACACTCACAATTTTGCAAGGACTTTAACAGAACAATGGGTTCAGCGATGCGCGTGATATTGGTAGGCTGAGGGACATATCATTAGAGTGGTAATGAGTTGCACTTTACAGTGATATAAATTTCATAATCACTATGAAATATATTTTCAAATTATTAATAATAAACTTGGAGTTTTCTATTTAGTCGATATACCCGGTACTACTCTTAATACAAACTTGGATGAAAGAGGTTTCCGATGTGTGAATGAAAAAATTTTCATATTTTGTCATTATTGGACATATCACATAAAATGTCATCGCAGTTGCACAAAAATGGTTGTATTTTACGGGTGTAGAGATATAATTAATATTGTATTGTAATTTTAATATATTACCCATCTAAAGTGCCATTAGCATTTTTTGTGGGAACCACTGTATTGTAATTGTAAGGTATCCATACACATCAACCTGTACAACACTGGACAACTATGTTTATAAAAATTTCTTTCCTCCTTTATTTAGTTGGATTGCCTCAGACTGGTATATACGATTCCTCTAGTTGTTTATTTTATGAAGCTGAGCTAATTGGCCTGGAAATGGTAGGAATTGCAATATGCTTGTTTCCATTCTTGCAGTAAACCGGCACATGGACCATCTCAATTAGCTTACATGCTATTTTGCAAGTCTCCGAGCAATTCCTAACTTGAAGAAGGACGTGCGATAGGAAGTTGAGAAGTTATGGCAGCCAAGTATTGTGAATCCCTATCTGATTGTATTATCAGAGTGTTAAGGCTGCTTCAATTAGAGGCCTGGCAGCAGGCAACCATCAGAATGTCAAGCTGGAGAGTAGGGCAGGTGGAGAGTTGTAGGGCAACCATATACAAAATGTATATCATGCAGGGAAGTGGCAGGTGAGTTGGTAGGGTACCATACAGAATGTACAGCAGAGGAGTGGCAGGTGTGAAGTTTGTAGGGACCATACATGAATGTAACAGCAGGGAGTGGCAGGTGAGTTGTAGGGCACCATACAGAATGTACAGCAGAGAGTGGAAGGTGAGTAGTGTAGGGCACGATTACAAAATGTAACAGCAGGAGAGTGGCAGGTGAAGTTGTAGGGTACATACAGAATGTAAGAGCAGGGAGTGGCAGGTGAGTTGTAGGGACACCATACTGAATGTACACAGCGGGAGCTGGCAGGTGAGTAGTGCTAGGGACCATACGGAATGTTAACAGCGAGGGAGTGGCCAGGTGAGTTTAGGGCAACCATACAGAATGTAACAGCAGATGGAGTGGCAGGTGATTGTTAGGTACCTATACAGAATTAACGAACAGGGCAGAGGAGTAGGGTGGCAGGTGAGTTGTAGGGTACAATAAGAATGTAACAGCAGGAGTTGGCAGGTGAGTGCTGTAGGGTACCATACCAGAATGTAACAGGCAGAGGAGTGGCAGGTGAATTATAGGGTTACCATACAGAATGTAAAGGCAGAGGAGTACGGTAGCTGTAGGGTACACATTACAGAATGTAACAGCAGAGGAGTGGCAGGTGAGTTGTAGGGTACCATACAGGACGTGGTAACAGCAGAGGAGAACAATGGGGGTGCGTTGTAGGTACGATACAGAAGTAACACAGAGCGAGTAACAGGAGTTGTAGGGTAACCAGTACAGAATGTAAGCAGCAGAGGAGTAACAGTAGTGAGTTGTAGCGGTACCATACAGACTGTAACAGCAGAGGGAGTAACAGTGCCGTTGTAGGTACCATACAGAAATGTAACAGCAGAGGAGTGGCAGGTGAGTTATGAAGGTGATTCCCCAGCCATAAAGGAGGTTCACATTCAGGCTTTACATAAAGAGATGTATAATGTTGCCTAGCAACTGAAATAAATGAGACAAATTTTAGCTGAGTTATACTGTGTTTAACTTATCTCAACAATAAGGGATGGTAACAAAGCAGTTTCTCTTCCGTCTGTTGAGAGAGGTCAGGTCGTTGATTTCCCTTGCTCTATGCCAATTTCATGCTAAACATAAGCTAAAGAAAGGTGATTATTTTCCCCTACCATAGCTTATGAATATGTTGATATTCAGTCATCTATATCTCAGCAATTAACAGATTGATTAGCTTCAAAATCTCAGGGATTCTGTCTACCTAAAGTTTTTAATTATTATATTATATATTATTATATTAGCTCATCCAGCACTATGCCGTGGTGACCGTGTCGTCCGTTTCCACCATTTCAAAATGCTTCTCCTTGTCATTTTCTATTGGTCCGATTTCAAATTCTGTTTGCTTATATGTGAGGGCAAGGCATGATTTTTCTCTCGCGGATTTCCGCGGATTTGCCATTGACGATTCTAAAAAAAAATAAATAAAAAATAATATTTTTTTTTTTTTTGTTGCATGTACATAGCGGAGGTGTTTTCATTGTGTATTCTGAGAATATTTTCCGCTCTCACTGTTGTAGACTTGAACATGAGATGATTTGACGAAGTTGCAGCCCAAAGAAATTGTGACTATTTTCATACTAAAACCTAAATTCGCAAAAAAATTTTCCTATGGACGGGAGGGGGAACCCCCTCCCGAACCCACCCCCAGGAAGTTCGGTCGCTACGCTTCCTCACTGGTAGCAATTTTCCTCTTTTTTTGAAATTTCTCTGTCTCATGCCTGTGATAGCTTTAAGTGGGGGATACTAAACTTCTACATGTATAGAATTTTAAAACTCATTAAATATGCTAATTTATGCGCATTATTCAAAATTCACCAAAAAAAATGCTTCTTCGTTATTTGTTGACCGATTTTTATTTTATTTTTTTTGTTCCATCTGGTAGATCTGCATGAGGTTCACCAGACTTCTACACAGAATTTTGAAATTCTGACCAGATAATTATCTATGCTAATTTATGAGAAATTTATTTTAAAAAAGACACAAAATCCTTCTTCTCCTTCATTTGTCGATGAATTTTAATTCAATTTGCTTTATATTATAATAGCACTATATGTAGGTGGGGGATGTGAAAACTCTCATTCATTCATTGATCAATTTCAATTCGGCTTGCTTCATATGATAGCACGAGGTAGGGGATACAAAACTTATACTATAAAAAATATCTTTTTTTTTCATTCACTACAGTGTCAACTATTCTAAAATTAAAAATTTTGTTAATTTCTTTGCCGGATCTGGATGAGCACCACTTCATTGATGTGCTAGTTACGGCATTAGCCCAAAGAGGTTTTTTAGATCAAAATTAATCCTTTTAAAGTTTGGTTGTGCTAAAACTTGGTTTGTCATAGCAAGAATAATAAGATGTGTAGATTTATATTGTGAAAGATTACATTAGTGATGATTTTCATGATCCTTTTGTCCTTGTTAGGAAATTATTGCAAAACTTGAATTATATTTTTTTTCTATTGATTCAATATTTGCAGTGAATAATTTTTTTGTTACATCTTATATTGTTTGTCAGTGGTCAATGTACATTCGAGCTGAGATGAGGAAAGAGAAGGGATTACCAATCTTAGTGGAATTATTGAGGATGAAGAATGATCGTGTGATGATAGTGGTTGCTAAGGCACTACGTAACCTAGCCATGGATCCAAGGAATAAAGATCTCATCGGTAAGATAAAAAATTTATTATGATTTAAACTTCACTAAAAACCTGCTTATTTTCACAAGCTTTCAAGTAAATGTAAATCTTATCCTTCTTTGATATGTTTCTATTTCCTTTCTTTTCTTTACTGCCATGGGCATCTTCACATGATGGATACAGACCCATGCATTACAAATTTCTATTCTATTCTATTAATTAGTGCTTTTGTTTTTTCTTGTATATTGTCATGAATTTATTATTCTTTGCTCACGTCACATTTCAGGTTCACATGTAATTCTCTCTTCATTGCTCTTTGCTTTATGTAAGATATGGCATTTTTGAGGTACATGTATTTTGAAGCTCAAAATCTTACCACAGAATGCTCCAGATCGCATGAATTTGAACCACAAAATTTTTAAAAAGTTGCTCCTCTCCCTCGAAATCAATTTTCCTGCCTGTTTACAGTATTGTTCTGGCATTTTACTTTTGCGAATGTTGCCTCCTCAGGAATGCACGCAAAAAGTTGATACTATAGCTCTAATCTTAGGCCTAAAAAAAAATTATTTATGTCCACTACATTCAATGCCATTTCGTCCAATAACCATGTCATCTCATACTATATCCAATATCATTTTGTCTGATAGCCAGTTGGGCCAAAAGCCACTTTGTATAACAGCCAGTTGGGTCAATAGCTACTTGGTCTAATACCCATTTCATCTAAGAGCCAATTCGTCCAATAGCCATGTGGTCTATTATCATTTGGTCGATAGCCATTTAGTCCAATACCCACTTGGTCCAATTGACAGTTGGTCCAATACCCATTTGGTCTAATTGACAGTTGGTCCAATACTCTCTTGGTCCAATACCCATTAGGTCTAA
>CALNVZ010003433.1:49435786-49451200 GCA_940671915.1 Paracentrotus lividus | reverse complement strand
ATGAAGCAGGATACATAAAAAAAATAAAGTTTCAGCACCAACATTTTACTTTGCGATCAATTGTGTTTCAACATCAGTAGCACAAACATGAAGTGCATCAAAATGGATTCACTCCGTAAGCACAAAAAGACATAATTTTGAAATATTTTTTAGAGGTAGAGTTGGTTACATTGCAGATACAAATATTTGGCAAATCGGAACACACCATAGCTATCAATTACATACACTTTTATAATACTTGAATCGAGATTTTGTTTGAGAAATATGGTTCATGAAATAGTGATCACTCTCAGATAGCTCCTACCATTAGGGTTACGGAGTGACATCCCATTGAATTAGCAATGTACAATGTACATGTACAATATTTATCAGAAAGCTCCACTTCTACACTATAAATTTTTTAAAGTTCGAAATTCTATTTAGTGAGTGCCCAAGAGAGACAGTTGAGGGTGTGCAATTGTTGTGAGGGGTATGAGACATCATTAGTTCTATTGCAAAATGAACCCTTTGTCAGAATTTTTAAGTGCACAACGCAAAGCATTTCTTATGGGGTGAGGTCAAGTATGAGCTCTTTTAGAAGGACTTTGTAGCAAATTATTTTTTCGGAAGAGAAACTTAGAGTGAGGCGTTGAATCTGAAACCGCAAATGCAATTGGTCATATGTAAATTGGAAATGTACAACATTATATATCATGTAGTTTAAATATAGTAGTGTAAAGAGAACGACATTACTAACTTGAATAATAATAGTAAAACAATTTGGTTTGAAAAATTACCGTCTAACCTAAGGTGCTCATTATAACATAACTATTATTTAGAACTAGCACACAGAATGGGAAATGCTTCATAACAAATGAAGTAGAGAGAGAAGCATTTAATGGCGGGGTAGGTAAACATAATAAAATATAATCAAAGTATATTTTCATTTTCTAGGTACATTTCTCTTTCATGAAATTTTAATAAAAAAGATGCAAATTTGACAATATTAGTAAAATTGAATATTAATGCCATTTTTAAACCCAAAATGCCCTATAAAGGCCAAACCATCCACAGATATTGAAAATTTTGACTTTTAGCTCTTATATGATACCAAATTCGTCATGGAACCATGAATTTGAAATTTGGGGGGTCATGTCCTGTTTTGCTTGGAACTGCCCTAGTAGCACCATGAAATGTGTGTAGAATGGATAGTAGTAGCAATGAGTGTAAGATGGTGGTGTAAGTGATAATGAGAATTATTATGTGGTGGTGGTGATAAGGATGATGACATTGATGTAAGTACAGATGATGATATTTGTGGTATAATTATGATATTAATGAATAAGATGAATAAGAGGCTAGACTAGGAACCACTATACAAGTGTTGTAATATTTGTCTCATTGGGGCAGTAACAAGCAAAGAAAAAGAAGATTCTTATGGCATGGACGGTGATGGGAGTGGTGTTTGTGGTATTATAATGGTGATGATGATGATGATAATTTTTTATGACAGGGATTGTGGTGGGAGTGGTGTTTGTGGTATAATGATGATGATGATGACAATAATATGAATGGCGTAATTGAAGACAGTGTAAAGCAATAGGTTACTTGTATCTAGAATGTTGGAACTATAGGGACCAATTCACAAATATTATTTAATATAATCTCTCATCTTTCCATTTCCAGGAAATGACACCAAGGAAATCAGTGAGCCCACCAGACCCGCCCCTGAGCTAAGCCATACCCACCATGATGAACCCCCGCCCCCTTTTGATGATCCATATAATATGTCGTCTGTCCATCAACCCACGTATGATGAAAGATCAGTAGACAGAGACTTCAGAACAGCAGGTTAGTACACCCCTGTAGATTATGGTGAATGGGATTGATTGTGGAAGTGGCTGGTCTGCCTTTCATTGACCAAAAGAAGCAAGTGATAGAAATTATATATTTTTTTCTCTTTTTTTTTAAAACAATGTAATTATACCCCATAAACAAAGTTTAAGGGAGTACATTCATGTAGGAGTCGACGTGTAGTTAATTGATTTGTCGGATGGGTAGTCTGTTGCAAAATCTTGTAGAGTGAATTTCTTTAATAGTCAATGTTGGCAAAGTTCAGACTTGAAACAAATGATCAGTGGGTAATTAAGTTGATGGCAATTGTGAGGTCAAATGATATACTTCTGCATCAATTTTGTTGAAACTTGGATCCAATAATCAGTGGGGAAATGTTTGTTGAAGAGGATGGTGAGGTCAAAGTTTATCGAGGGGTTGAAAAAGTAATTATGTTTTATTGATCGCGATATCTCACATATGGAGATACGGTATCAATCACTTTTAGTGATATTTCTAGTTTACACTGACACCAATCCAATGTCATACCTTACATATCTCCTATAATATACACTATGTATTCTCAACTCAAAATTGGGCCAGTATCATCTGATAGCTTTACCTAATACATGTACCTTCAACCCATGTACTATACTCAATTTCTACCCAAAGTATTTGGCAGTACCAACCAAGTTTAATTTCTAAAAATTCATTTAAAGGGGAATCCAACCCAAGGAGAGAATCAACCTTACAGGAAAGAGGAAAATGAGAGGAGCAATCTAAAAAAAAGTTTCATCAAAATCGGTTATAAAATAAGAGAGTTATGGAAGTTTGAAAAGTCTAGTTGTTCCTTCTATGGGGATCCTCAAATTGGCATTTTTGGCTTCAAAATGGCCGTTCTTATGGACAACTCTCCATTCATTTTGTACACAAATTTTCAGATTTTCCCCATTTTCTTCCGAAATATATATTGCCTCCTTCTGAGCTCAACATATGTTGTGTGAAATATATTTTCCAATGACAAATTTTGAGCTCAGAAGTAAAGAAGACATATTTTTAAAGAAAATGGGGAAAAATCTGAAAATTTGTGTACAAAATGAATGGAGAGTTGTCCATAAGATCGGCCATTTTGAAGCCGATGATGCCAATATGAGGATCCCCATAGCAGGAACAACTAGATTTTTCAAACTTCCATAACTCTTTTATTTTATAACTGATTTTGATGAAACTTTTTTTAGATTGCTCCTCTCATTTTCCTCTTTCCTGTAAGGTTGATTCTCTCCTTGGGTAGGATTCCCCTTTAAAGTCATTAGCAGAATTAATGATTATCTTTAAGAAGGAGTGTATTATGTTACATGACATAATGGATGACTGACCTGTCACATTTCTTGTACTAATAGAATAGAATGAATGTGAAATAAATAGAGTCAGAATCATGCATGTAAGACTCACATCTTAAATTTTTTATTAATGATTTATACAAACAAAAAATATGTACAGATCGAAAACAGATTCAAGAGGATCCATATACCAAATAAGTATAGAATCAAATCCAAAGGTAAAAAAAGGAAATCCAAACTATTTCTTTTTTTTCTTCAAATATAATATTCAGCTTAGAAAAATCTATATTCTACATAAATTACAGAAACTATACATCTACATCTAACTAGCATTTGATGTTAACTAAAAACTCTGTTTAGACATTCTTTTAAAAGCATGTAATATCACTTAAAGGCTTGATTTTTACACAACAAAAAAAGTTTATTTATAAGGCTACAAAGTCCTTTGCTTAATTCAGCTACTTTGATATGTCATACAAGTGCATGTAAGCTCTGATTTAGTGGTGTGCAGTATAGTAATCTATTTCTCTTTTCTTTTGCCTGTATATCCTTTCAAAACTATTCTTTTTATAATTTTAGTATAATATAAATAAGAAGTGACTGCTACTAAGAAGTAATTAATGAGTGAGCTGTAATATAATATCTTCTAATTATATAGCGCTTTTCTAGTTAAAATCTTTACTTTTATTTTTTCAATGTAATTGTGAAGGTACATATATTAGTAATCCCTGAAGCCTTAAAGGAAAACTATTGTTCTAGGTCAGCCATTAAAATGTAGAAGATACTGTCTAAAAGTGATTTGGAAAGTGTGTAACAGTTACCTAAGCATTATTTTGTGCGTGTGGGGTTTTGGAATCGCCAAAATGATAGAAATTAACCCAATTCAGCTTTTGCGTCACATGGATTACACAGAAATGAATGTATGGCAACACAAAATGTTGGGACCCAAACATGCGGCTGTTTTAGTATATTTTTTGTCATATTATGACTATTGGGCAACTGAAGAGCAATATTTTGTTTGGGAGTTTTTTTATTGTGATACTCTTCCCACATAGCATGAACAAACAGGAAAGCTCACAATAATTTCTACATCTTTCCACACTTTCCCACTACACTAGATTTCCTAAGAGCTTTGCGAGGTACACATGTATTCCATCCCTGGAATTTTATTGGTTTAATTAGCAGAAAAATAAAAGGAAAGTATGAGCGAAAGTTTGAAGAAATCAACCCCAAAAGAGCAAAGTTATGAATATTTAAAGTTTTGATTCTGGTGACGTCACGTGCGAGCAGCTCCCATGTGTTGTGATTGGAAATTCCATAAAATTTGTCATTTTTTTCATGGTTCGTGATAAAGGAATGGGTCAATTTCATGGAGGCATGTATATGAACATAGGTTTGATGATATATCGAACGCACATGTGAAATAATTAATATTCTTCTGAAAAAAATGACACTTTATGGAATTTACATTACATAACACATAGGATCATATTCAAACTAAGTGGGACATTTAGCTGAAATTTTGATGTGGTGCTGTGCCTTTGGAAATGCAAATTAGGATTTGAAATCAAGACAAAGGCTTCTTTACAATACAACAATTATTAAGTTAAAAAATTATGTGATCCAGTTTTCTTACGTTTTCTTACTCCTACATTATACATAATATCGGTAGTCATGATCCATTCATAACCTACAAGTGCAAAGATATGCACCCTTCTATCAGTCCAAATGTTGTGTCACTCACGTTTGAATATGACCACAGGAGAGAAGCTTGCATGTGACGTCACATAATCAAATCTTTGAATATTCATAACTTTGTTATATTTGGGTCGAGTTTCTTCAAACCTTCACTCATTTTTTTCATTTATTTATCTGCATTTTTTAAAACCAATTTAAACCCAGGGTGAACTTTCCCTTTAATAGACCAGTTTCAGTTTGTTTTTTAGGAGTGTCATATAACATAAAAATTATGCCTATTTGTCTATCTCACTTTTCTGGTATAATAATGTAATATCTGCATGCTCTATTTCGTATGGAATGTTTCATGTTTGACTAACAAGGGTTACTACCTTCATGCATCATACTAATGTCTAAATCCATCTCTATTATATGCCTCTCTTCCTAATGCCATGCTATTCCTGCTGTGTGTATGTTGTAGAAGATGAATTGATCCAGCGCCTAGAACCCTATACTAGAGCAAGTGTGTCTACATTCAATAGCCAAGGTAGGTAGCTGTTTGTGAAACCCATGGCATTATGTTAGGATGCATTGTTACATGTGCTGTATCCAATTAGAAAATATGAAAGGAAGGTTGGAAACCCACTCATTATTTAATAACCTGTTGCAACAATTTTGATATACCATGTTATGGACTTGATCATGCTTCCTTATAAGTAATCAAAACATTTTCATTGTTTGAGCTAAGTGTTTATACATATACATGAAAACTGCTATTGCCATTTTAATTTGATAGGAGAAGAAAGACATTTGAAATTGATAAAATTGCTTGATCTCAACATGTGATACATTGTAGATCATCGGTTTGATCCCAGGCATAAGCACTTATATTTATGAGCAAGGTATTTTATCGATATTGCTTCTTCTTACCCAGGTCCAATGTGCCAAGTAATGATGTACTGTAACTTTCTTTAAAGTAATTGGAAACATTCTAGAAAAAAATGGGGCCCGTTGCATAAAGAGTTACTATCATAGTACCTTTGTTATCAATGGTAACTTTCATGAAATACTGCATTTTGATTGGCTGTTGAGCAATGTTACCACAGTAGTTACGATTGATGCAAAGTTACTACAATAGTAACTCTTTATGAAGAACTTCAAGGTAATTAACTATTCTGGATCTCATCAGACAGTCTGCCAAATTTCCATTTTTAATTCAACAATCAATTAACCCGTTGTATACTAAGCCCGCATATATGCGAGCTGAAGAAACATAGAACATCCCTCTTGTCGACCGTTTATTTAACTCATGATTGCATAAACATATAAAGACCTTATATAATTTAAATTATCTGATATTGATCTATTTAAAGCTGTCTTTGTTTCACCTTTAAATGAAAAGAATTTCTTGCAAGCATGCTTGACAATCACGATTCATTCGGTTTTGTAAAAATTTCTCATACAACGGGTATGTATGAAGAAATGAGCACTAAAAAATACCTTTTTAAGAAATCCAATATGAACTGGCACTCTTTTAAAAAAGATGGTTTTCCAAATTTGATGTCATACATTTGATATCTCAGCTAAACTGAGGGGAATACAACTTAAACCCCATTTTAAAAAAAATTCTACAAATCGACTTTGAGCCCTAATAACTTTTTTGTTACTGTTAAGTTATTCCTGATGCTTATACCATTAGAAAGTTCATTTATTCCCCTTTTTAATGGTACCCTATTTGTAACGATGATTGTCATGCTTCAATGCACAGAATATCTGAATATGGAGAAAAGTCAAAAGTAAAAACCTGCAAAATGCATTGTTATCGATCACATTGAAGTTGCTCAACTGAACTTTGATAACTTTTATGATGCATTTTAATCATTCTTGATTTTTATATCATTGATAAGTTCATGTATTCCTCTTTTTTGTCTCGTCTGAACGAAGTTGGGCAGAGACCGAGTAATCAATTTTCCTGTCAGTCTGTTCCGAAAATGTTAAAGTTTTTTGTTTTTTGTTTAACTTGCTCTTATTTCTGCATCAAATGTGTTCACACTTAGTACAAATGATGCTCGGGTAATACCAAATATGTGTTGATATGGATGATGGGGTCAAAGGTCATCTAGAGGTCAAAAGCTCACATGATATGAGGCTATGTGTTACACAGATATTACAGTTTTTGTTAAACTTGCTTTTATTTCTTTATTTCTCCAGCAGTTGTGTTCACAGTATTATTCTTGGGTAATACCACTTGTGTGTTGATGATCAAAGGTCATATAGGGGTCAAAAGGTCAACTTAAAGGTCAACTTTTCTTAAACTTTTTTTTTTCTTTATTTCTTCATCAATTGTGTTCACACTTGGTACAAATGATTCTTTTTTGGTAATACCACGTGTGTTGATGAGGATGATGAGATCAAAGGTCATATACAATTACATGTAAGGGTCAATATGTCGACTTTTCTTAAACATGTCCTTATCTCTTTATTTTTGCATAAATTTTGTTTAAACATCGAACAAATGCTCATAAGGTATTGTCACAAATATTATACCTACAAAGGTTACATCACAGGTCATCTTGGGGTCAAAAGGTCATATTGTGTGTTTTATTGATCGCAAAATCATGCAAGACTCGTGCTTCGCGAACCACCTTGTATAAATACCCTATTTGTCATTTTGATGTCATGCCTGAATGCACATAACCCATGAACACAAGGCAAAGTGAAAGATATTGCTCAGATTAAAGTTCTGCAACTTTGAACCTTGGTAAATTTTAGCGTGGGTTTCAATGGTTATTGATTTTTATAACCATTGAAAAGTTAATATATTCCTATTTTTATTGATACCCTATAATAAATCATTTCTGAACACACAGAACTCATGAATATAAGTCAGAGTGAAAAGTGAAACGTTGCAAAATGCATTGTTATTGCTCACATTGAGAACTTGCAACAGAAAACAATTGGCATCATTAAATTTGCGACTTTTAACTTTGGACTTTTTCTTATATTCAGATGTTCTATACATCAAGCATGACATCTTATAAATAGGGTATCATTAAAAAGGGAATAGATGAACTTGACAATGGTACAAAGATCAATCAAAATAAACAATCTTTCACAAGGTTATTTTGAGCGGTCTATATTATTCTTGTAGCACTTGAAATGGCAAATATTTCACTTGATAGAAAGATAAATGGTGAGGGGGAGGTAGTTCACACAAAGTCTATGGTAAAGTATGAAATTAAGAAACAATGATAGTTGTAATAATAACACATTTATTGTGCTATTTATTTATTAATAATATTCTGAGGCGCAATTTAAAACATGAAACTGCATTGAAAGACGAATATAATTGCACAATGCAGGACAATGTATTTACAATTTACCTTACCAACATCTAAAACACGATATTAATCAGTTTTGAATCTAGAACTTGGATTGGTAAAAATTGCAAATTTTACTACGTAGGTCTCCGATCGAGACTACATGTCTCGTCGGGTTGGAAATGAGATCCTGTTGATCACGTGAATGTCAATTCGTTGGCGCGTGTTGTCAAATTTGGGATGGTTTTTTCAAAACCTCCAATTATTGCAAGAATTTTGCAGAAATTCTGTATTTGCAATCTTCAAAAGTAATGGAACACCGAAAAGATTGATTATCCGTAGGCGTGGCCGTGAAAGAGAAGAAAATAATTCTGAATCTGACCGTGTAGCGGCAGAAAATTCGATCAGAAAACAACCGCATGGAGTGGTGAAGTAGAGTCCAGCTGACCGCGCGGCGGCAGCAAAAGGGACAGAACACAGACGGGGAGCTTCCCCGTGCCAGAAGGCCGCCGATTGCTTGGCGGGGAAGACAAGTTGAACAAGCCATTTCTAATTAACTCATTCATTGATGACAAGATTGGACAGGTAAACAACTGTTTTGATAATTTTAAGGATTATTTTGCATATAGAGGATCTTCCCAAATAACAAGGGAATATTTGTGGGCATAGGCCATGCACTACCGCCTGAGCGACTCTGTGATCGCTCTATGCTAAATGCTACTATGCTAGGTGGTAGCATGTACAAAGCAGCTGAAATCGAGCGGGCCCCTGATCTCGGCTAAATCCGAACTTTCCTGGACGAATCGCCATATGAGGTCTAATACGAAGCTCAACCAACAATCAATGAAGTCTTATTGTTTCCTCAAGATGGGGGAAAACTCAGTCGCGCTGATGAGTCTTGTTACTCTGCTCCTTAAAGAAATCCAAAGATTGAGATAAGAAGACTTCGCTGTTTTTTTTTTGAGGATAACTCGACATGTATTGAAAGGATCGATAAAGATTGGTGGATTTTTGCCTAGTGCAATTTAAATCATCTCCTCGAGGATAGACTTTCTCCACCAGCGGCTTGCCTTTGGAAAATATCCGTCATGAGTTTGATTTGGATGTTATTGAAACATGGAGCTTTGATTATTTATCGCGTATCCGACCATTTCCACACGGTCTTTTATAGCCTCCGTGAGTGAATCAAGTAGAAAGAAATCTGCTTCCTGTTCAAGCAACTCAAGCTTATCAACGTATTGATCATCTCATCAATTCAAGAGCTGATTAATGTCATTAATGAGGACGTGTAGTGTCCGCTTTTGGCAACAACCTTAGCCTAACTTCATTTTACACAAATAGAGAGAGTTTACGTCTGATCCTTTCATTATGCAAGCCGTATTTATGCCTAGAAGTTTGAACTTGGCCCTTTGCCAATTCCCAATTTAGAAAAAGCCGTGAATTCAAGGGAATTGTCAAGAAACAGCTTTTACTCAAGAAGAGGGTGATAAAGCTGGATGATGGATATAGGCATAGAAGTGTGAAGAGAGGAAATTAATTTTATTTGTTTACGAGGCCAAAGTTGTCTAGCGGCCTTTGGGTCATGCTCGATTTGTCAGAATTGGATAAGAGTTTTTTCATACCGGCATTTATAAGACAACTCTATATCCATCGCCATAATAAGTCTCATATAGGAGACTATTCAGGATCACTCGATCTGGGAAGTATTTCAGATCTTCTGGCGGGAAATGGGCTCAGCTATAGGCAACAAGACCCTTTACAAACCTGTCTCAATTTGCACCTGCAGGGAGCAAGTAGGTCATAAATGTGATCATAATATACTTAGATGATACACTTATGTCATGGCAAAGTCTACCATAGAAGTGGGAAGAGTCGTTTGTGTATCGATCGAGTTCATAATTTACCCTGAAAACTTGTTGTTTTAGACCAGAGGCAAATCGTCAGCCCTGTCGGGGTACGTGACCTTTTTTGGCTTCTGGATATCAATAATTTTGAACACCACAATTGGATAATGAGAGTTCGCCTCTCACAAGAAAACAAGGGTCGATTAAGCCGGTTTGAATTTGAACACCTTAGATATGAGTCGTTTTCTCCCACAAGAAAAACAAGACGATTAAGCAGTCTTGTCATGAGCTGTGGGGTATTGGGAAAGTCACAATTATTAGATAATAAGTTGCCATGGTTCTTTGTCAGTTACATGTCAGTGGCATTATAGCAGTAGGCTGCATTATGGCCTCTTATTAAAATATAAGAGTCTTGGCCTTGTAAGAACAAGGGGCATTAGACAAATGACGATCAAGAGAAATCATATGTTATGAAATACAGTTGTGGTTATCAAAGCTTGAATCACAATTCAACCCCATCAGAGGGAAGGCATAGATAGTATGAAGCCTAGAGGTAACAAACCTGCTCACTTCAACAGGTGGTAGATGGAATAGTGGTTATATAAAATTATAACATGCTAGAAAACAGCAATTACCCATGGTTTGAATGTCCTCTCCTCAGAAGAAAAGGAGCAATCATCTTTGAAAAACAGATAATACCACTGCCAATGCATAGACCTGTATTGAAGCTCACCTAGCATGCCTAATGTTTAATATAGGAGAATCAGATTTTGTTTTACTCCCATATCAGGAATTGTGAATGATTTCTTCTTTTAACTCCTGTGTTAAAGGTTTTGCCATAAAACCCACTATAAGTCATGAATTTAGCAACAAAACTGTGTGAACACAATGTTGCAGAGACACGTCAGATAGACGTGATCTCATAGGGAGACTGATATCATGCAATGATTAGTGTGCAAGGAATATGCCATTGCCATTGATAATCATTAACGCTATAGGACTACCAATCACAATTGGCATGTACAGAGTCCAGGGGTGAGAGTGAAGCAAATATGGCTTAATTTAATGAACATCTCCCCATAAACTCTCATGTCAAGATATGCATGGAAAATGATTATGTTTCTCATACATCGATGTCATTGGAACAATATCAGGACGAGTTCTCTACCAAAACTTTATTTGAGCTTGAATGGCCCTAATCGCCGGAATGTATTCAGCAGCTATTAATATTCGGAAATGGCGTATATAGAGATGTATGCATCATCTCTGTCATGTAGCCTAGGTAAGGATTCCTGGCTTATGGCTGCTCATTTTACCGATTGAATATTCAGAGAGGCAGATTGCTTGTCTCAAAAAAATCCCTGACAGTACATAATGGATGCTGAATGAGGTCACTTTTAAAGAAATAGTCAAAGATTTGGTATATGTCAGAAAATGACTTGTTTGCCTTTCACCTGAATTAACAGGTATATACACAGATAAAATATGGAGGGTTGATCCCGAGTCCTGGGCAGTGGATGCCTTCACAGCCTTTTTATTGGGGTCAATGGCAATGCGCATTCCTCTCTGTTTAGGGTCAGTGCCATTATGTTTGAAAAAGATAAAGAATGAGGATTAAAAATTGTGGATTTTGATAGTGGTGCCCAACTGGCAAATTACACAGGCTGGGTTCCCAGCTTATCAGCATGATTGTAGAGGAAGAGTTAGGAAAAGATTCGGAAGAGTCAGATATCATATTGCCAGCCTGATCACCAGGTATTTAGTTTATCAGGTAACCGACATCCTTAAAACTACAGGCTTGGGCTTGATTTATGCAGAGCAAGGCCTCATTCATAGGTCATTGACTGAAAGCATAATTATGGAATTAAGGATCCACTATCGAGAAATGGCAAGAAAAACGCATCAATAAAATATTATTTGCAAGTCAAAGTTGTGGTGTACTTGCTTTTTACAATATTTTGTGAGACAAAAAGAGGTTGAACACCACAAACCTGAATACAGACCTATGTTTCTTTTTGTTGATGGATAAAGTGAAAATTCATGAAAGGGGTTTTTCACCTAAAACCGCCTGCACCCCATTTTTCTTGTTAGATCTGGGATGTCAAAGTGGTTTGACTACCTCAGAAAGCTATCACCAGCCAAGGCACTGCATCTGAAACAACTCAACCAGTGTCTGCGCGACGGTGACAGTTGCTTCATCTCTACATGATGAGGGCATAAATCTGTCAAGAATTGCTTGATAAAACCCTGAAACAAACCTGGAAATACAGGATTCAATGTTATGCTGGAATGTATATCCATTGGATAGTGGTATATTATGAACAGAATCTAAGGGGAATGAAATACATTGTTAATGATTTATAAGAAGCCCCATTATTGTTCATATCTAGCAAACAATAGCACACTGAATTAAGACCATATAATGTCGGTACATTTGTTATTCTCACTCGACTGGGCCAGCTACTATATCTACATCATAAAGGAGTGAGATACCTTGTCAAAGTTTCCTTAAGAAATACATATGTGATAGTGCTTTCAACAATAGCATTGCATTCCTCTATCTAAAATAACTTATTGTCAATAATTGAACCTAAGTATTTCTGACTATTTATTATTTCAACATTGTTAACTTATACTGACTGGGTTTGTGATATCGATAGCCGGAAATAAAAATAAATTCTTTTGTTTTAGCAGGGTCAAAGTAGAGAAAAATGTCTTTATACCATTCAATGAGATGTTTTATATTTGCTCTTTAATTCCTTATATCATTCCTATTTATCAGACCTAGAATCACGGTATCAACCACATACAGGTACCTGTAGATCTTAACATTAGAATTGATGCTCCTGCAATCATCTGTATAGAGTATGAATAATAATGCAGAGAGGACACAGCCTATTGATTTTTTAGGTTTAGAGGTGAACCGACAATAATCAGTGAGACTGAAAACAGACATAAGTATTAACTGCATATAAACAAGTCTTTCAAAACTCTTCATTATGACAGGTTAATGTACAGGATGATAAACATTAATAAGAAAAATAATGCTCTACTAGACTTGCATGTAGGAATAGGGATCACAGTATCATTGAATTTGTCCATATCTACACCTTATATGAGATTGAGGCAATTTCCTTCAACGATGCTACTCACAGGTCGCTGTTTGTATACATAATCCCATGGTCAAGACAAATTTTTGTCAATGGACAGTGAGCATGCGCATTTTTGCCATGATGGTTAGAAATAGTTTTTAAATCATGCACACTTTAGCCCAACAAAAATTACAATTACTTAGAGCTCTGACAGATATTCGTTTTCCTTACAATTTACATGAGCTCCAAATGAACAATCATCTTTGTAAAATACTCATAAGTACTCATAGAAGTGATATAAAGAGTCTACCCTTCAAAATACTCTTTATACATGTAAATGGCACAATATAAGTTCATGATATATTATCATTGTAGGTAAAATTACCCTGGTATTCAGTCCTTAGGGAAAAATATTTGACCAATCTCCTGCATATAAGCTCCCATATTGCTTGGACTATTGATTATTTCTAGGGTTGTATTAGTGTGCTATCAATATTTATTCAGAGGGGTTGGATGATAAAACCATATTTGCAATGAGTTTATACTAGGCATTATAAATCTGCTTTGTATGTATTCCTTCAGAGCGACTGGATGATCATATGATACCAGGAGAAGAGATAGCTATGCAGAACATGTCATCTGACTATGCTGATAACACCTATGCTAGCACTGGACGTAAGACTGCACCGGTAGGAGGTGTATCTGTCTATGGAAGGGTAAGTCTGTTTAATTCTAGATAACACCTATGCTAGCACTGGACGTAAGACTGCACCGGTAGGAGGTGTATCTGTCTATGGAAGGGTAAGTCTGTTTAATTCTAAATAACAGTGCTATGCTAGCACTGGACGTAAGACTGCACCGGTAGGAGGTGTATCTGTCTATGGAAGGGTAAGTCTGTTTAATTCTAAATAACACCTATGCTAGCACTGGACGTAAAACCGCCCTGGTAGTCCTGTGATGAATGCAGGGCGGAGGATTTCTACAGCAGAGAAATGATCATCTTATGAAACTCGCCCCAGAAAAATATGGTTTGGTATCATCAAATTAGTTTTGTGGGGGTAGAGTATTTATTTTTATCATTGTCAGGGAAAATTTATCTGTGGTTGCTTTGTTTTTAAAGTCTCTCATAATTAGTTTGTCATTTATGATAAGTGAAGAAAATGGAAAGTGTCTTCATAACTCTTTTATTTCAGAAATGTCTTAAGAAGTATAATATCCATTCAACCTACTATTTGGTATGTAGACATTCAGGACATGTTGGGTATACATTTTATATGGCTTTGTATTTTTGTCAAATAAAATTGTTTAACATGTCTCCCCCTCCCCCACCCCGCCTCTCTCTCTCTCTTATGTGTAATGTTTAGGTACCTGAGCCACAGGTTGAGCATTCTAACTATGCTCCAGTCAACCGCTCCACGAGCCGTGATCCTTATGAGCGGAGTAACGACTATAGTGATTATAGTAGCGCTCAGCAGGTCCAACTACAGGCACAGGATGAACCAGCTGGTGATTCATGGGTGTAAGTCAACACAAACCAGCCACACCCAGTTATACTCATCCAACAATGTTGGCTTTAGTACTACTTAACATGTTCAACTAAAGGCCCAGAACTGGTTATAAGCCTACACCTCTATTTACTGGCCAAACTCATCAATTATGATAACAAGGCTTTATTGCAGCTTCAAATTGGAACCCTAAGAGCCAGCTATGTACCAAGCCCATTCATAGTCTGCTCATTGTAATACGTTCATCTTCATAATACTTACACATTGCTGTCCTGCAAATTTTGTTTTATCCTTCTTTAACTAACCTGATATATATGGCAATTCAAAAATACAGTAGTTCATGTAAATTTTGAGGACTTTTCTGGAGCAGTCACATATACAAATTTTATTTAAAAAAAGCATTAAAAATATTTAATTTTAAAAAAAGATAGCGTTAGTTTTTTACAGCAGTGTCAAGAATGGTGATCTATGATTGCTATATCATCATCTTTCCCTTGTACGCTTGAAGAAGACTTTTATTATTTCGATTATTTCAAACTGCTTTTGGGGTTCAAAGGGTCTGGCTATGCCTTGTGTAATTGAGTCATTTACCTTCCAGTTTGTATTCCATACTCTTATATATTAAATTGGTATTTTTGTTCTACTAGTATGTATAGATCTATGCTTATGAAATGAAATGGGGATCCACTTCGCTATATTAATCACAAATTTGATGTCTCATATTCTACCATCAGTTATCATTCAGACAATATCTTCCAAGCTAAAATAATGCTACGATGCTGAAATATGACACATAAAGTATTCAATTTCATAACCATTTTTAC
>CALNVZ010003433.1:49421959-49435761 GCA_940671915.1 Paracentrotus lividus | reverse complement strand
ACTGAATGTAAGAGGATATGAAGACATCAAATTTGTGATTAAATGAAGCGATATGATCCTCCATTTTCATTTCCATAAGGCATAGAATCTTACAGACTAGTAGAAACAAAAAATACCAATTTTAATATATAATGAAGTATGGATATACAAACTGGAAGGTAAATGAATTCAATTACACAAGGGCAATAGCCAGAAGAACCTTTGAACCCAAAAGCAGTTTGAAATATCGAAATAATAAAATAGTCTTCTCAAGCGTGACAAGGGAAAGATGATGATATAGCAATCATAGATCACCATTCTTGACACTGCTGTAAAAACTAACGCATCTTTTTTAATAAATATTTTTAATGCTTTTTTTAAATAAATTATTTGTATATGTGACTGCTCCAGAAAAGTCCTCCAAAATTTACATAAACTAACTGTATTTTTGAATTGCCATATATATCAGGTAGTTAATAGTAAGGATTAAACTAAATTTGCAGACAGCAATGTGTATATTATTATGAAGATGAACGTATTATCATATGAGAGACTATGAATGGGGCCTTGGACATAGCTGGCTCTTAGGGTCCAATTTGATAGTTCTGCAATAAAGCCTTTGTTATCATAATGAATGAGTTTTGGCCAGTAAATAGAGGTGTTAGGCTTTATACACCAGTGTCTGGGCTTTAGTTAGAACATGTTAAGTTAGTACTAAGCCAAACATTTGGGTATGAGTATTGAACTGGGTGTGGCTGGTTTGTTGTTGACTTACACCCATGAATCACCAGCTGGTTCATCCTGTGCTCGTAGTTGGACCTTGTCTGAGCGCTACTATAATCACTATAGTCGTTTACCTTTCCGCTCATAAGGATCAACGCTCGTGGAGTCGGTTTGGCTGGAGCAATGTTAGAATGCTCATACACTGTGGCTCAGGTACCTAAACTACACATAAGAGAGAGAGAGGGCGGCGGTGGTAATGGGGAGGGGGGAACATGTCTAAACAATTTTTTTGACAAAATACACAAGCCATAAAAATGTATACCGCAACAATTCCAGAATGGTCTAACATACCAATAGTAGTGAATGGATATTATCTTTTAATACATTTCTGAAATAAAAGAGTTATGAAGGACAACTTTCCATTTCTCTCACTTATCATAATATGACAAACTAATATGAAGGACCTTTAAAGACAAAGCACCACAGATAAATTTTCCCTTGACAATGTATAAAAATAAATACTCTACCCCACAAAACTAATTTGATGATACCAAACCAATTTTTCTGGGGCGAGTTTCATAAGATGATCATTCTCTGCTGCTGTAGAAATCCTCCGCCCTAGCATCATCACAGGACTACCAGGGCGAGTTTTACGTCCAGTGCAGCTTCAGGTGTTATTAGAATTAAACAGACTTACTCCCTTCCATAGGAACAGATACACCTCCCTACCGGTGCAAGTCTTACGTCCAGTGCTAGCAATAGCACTGTTATTTAGATTAAACAGACTTTACCCTTCCATGAGACAGATAACCTCCTACGGTGCTAGTCTTACGTCCAGTGCTGGCATAGTGTTAATTTAGAATTAAACAGGACTTACCCTTCCATAGACAGATATCACCTTCCTACTGGTGCAGTCTTAACGTCCTAGGCTAGCGCATAGCACTGTTATTTAGAATTAAACAGACTTACCCTTGCCATATGACAGAACCACCTCCTACCGGTGTCAGTCTTACGTCCAGGCTACTATAGTGTTATTTAGAATTAAAACAGACTTACCACTTCCCATAGACAGGTACACCTCCTACCGGTGCAGTCTTACGTCCAGTGTTCTGCGCATAGGTGTTATTAGTATTAAACAGACTTACCCTTCCATAGACAGATACACCTCCTATCCGGTGCAGTCTTACGTTCCAGATGCTGCATAGGTGTTATTTAGTATTAAACAGACTTACCCTTCCATTAGACAGAACACCTCACTACGGTGAGTCATTACGCCAAGTGCTGGCATAGGTGTTATTTAGTATTAACAGACTTTACCCTTCCATAGACATGATAACTCTCACCGGTGCAGTCTTACGTCCAGCTGCTAGCATAAAGGTGTTATTTAGTATTAACAGACTTACCCTCTATAGACAGATACACACTCCTACCGGTGGCAGTCTACGTCAGTGCTGCATAGGTGTTATTAAGTATTAAAAAGACTTACCCTTCCATAGAACAGATAAACCTCCTACGCTTGCAGTCTTACGCCAGTGCTAGCATAGGTGTATTTCGTATTAAACAGAACTACCCTTCTATAGAACAGATACACCTCCTCCGGTGCAGTCTTACGTCCAGTGCTGCATAGGTGTATTTAGATATTAATCAGAACTACCTTTCATAGAAGATACACCTGCCTAATCCGGTGCAGTCTTTACGTCCAGTGCTAGCATAGGTGTTATTTAGTATTAAAACATACTTACTTCCATAGCAGATACACCTTCCTACCGGTGCAGTCTTACGTCCCAGTTGCTGGCATAGGTGTTATTGTAGTAATTAACAGACTTACCCTTCCATAGACAGATTACACCTCCTACTGTGGCAGCTTAAACGTCCCGTGCTAGCATAGCACTGTTATTTAGGAATTAAAACAGACTTACCTGTCCATAGACAGATACACCTCTACCGTTTGCAGTCTTACGATCCTGCTAGCATAGGTGTTATCTAGAATTAAACAACTACCCTTCCCATAGACAGATACACCGTCCACCGGTGCAGTCTTACAGTCCAGTGCTACATAGGTGTTATTAGTATTAAACAGACTTACCCTCCATAGACGTTATACACCCTTCCTACCGGTTGCAGTTTACGTCAGTGCCTAGCATAGCACTGTTATTTAGAATTAAACAGACTTACCCCTTCATAACAGATACACCTCCTAGCCGTGCATGTCTACGTCCAGGTCTGCATAGGCTGTTATCTTAGAATTAAACAGCATACCTCTCCATAGACAGATACACCTCCTACACCGGGGCAGTCTTACGTATCAGTTGCTAGCATAGGTGTTCAGCATAGTCAGATGACATGTTCTCATAGCTATCTCTCTCTCCTGGTATCATTATGACATCCAGTCCGCTCTGAAGGAATACATACAAAGCAGATTTATAATGCTAGTATAAAACCATTGCAATATGGTTTTAATCATCCAACCACCTCTGAATAAATATTGATACAACACTAATACAACCCTAGGAAATAATCAACTAGTCAAGCAATATGGAGCTTATATGCAGGAGATTGGTCAATATTTTCCTAAGGACTGGAATACCAGGGTATTTTACTACAAAATGATAATATATCATGACTTATATTGTGCCATTTACAGAGATAAGAGTATTGAAGGGTAGACTCCTTTAATATCATTCTATTGAGTACTTATGAGTATTTTACACAAGAGATTGTTCATGCTTGGAGCTCATGTAAAATTGTAAGGAAAACGAATATCTGTCAAGAGCTCTAAGTAATGTAATTTTTGTTGCGGGCTAAAGTGTGCATGAATTTAAAAACATTTCTAACCATCTGGCAAAAATGCGCATGCTCACGTCCATTGACAAAATTTGTCCTTGGACCATGGGATTATGCTATACAACAGCGACCTGTGAGTAGCATCGTTGAAGGAAATTGCACTTCAATCTCATCATAAGGTGTAGATATATGGAACAAATTCAATGATTACTGTGATACCTATTCCTACAGCAAGTCTAGTAGAGCATTATTTTTCTTATTAATGTTTATCATCCTGTACATTAACCTGTCATAATGAAGATGTTTGAAGACTTGTTTTATATGCAGTTAATATTATGTCTGTTTTCAGTCTCACTGATTTATTGTCGGTTCACCTCTAAACCTAAAAAATCAATAGGCTGTGTTCTCTGCATATTATCATTTACTCTATACAGATATTGCAGGAGCATCCAATTCTAATGTTAAGATCTACAGTTACTGTTATGTGGTTGATACGTGATTCTAGGTCTGATAAATAGAAGTGATATAAGGAATTAAAGAGCAAATATAACAAAATTCATTGATGGTATAAAAGACATTTTTCCTCTACTTTGACACCTGCTAAAACAAAAGGAATTTATTTTTATTTCCGGCTATCGATATCACAAACCCAGTCAGTATTAAGTAACATGTTGAAAATAATAATGTCAGAAATACAATTAGGTTCAATATATTGACAATAAGTTATTTTAGATAGAGGAAATGCAATGTATTTGTTGAAAGCACCTATCACATATGTATTTCTAAGGAAACTTTGACAAGTATCTCACTCCTTATGATGTAGATATAGTAGCTGGCCCAGTCGGTGGAATAATCAAATTTACCGAATTATATGTCTTAATTTCAGTGTGCTATTGTTTGCTAGATCATGAACAATAATGGGGCTTCTTATAAATCATTAACAAATGTATTTCATTCCCCTTAGATTCTGTTTCATTAATATACCACTATCCATGGATATACATTCAGCCTAACCATTGAATCCTGTTTCCAGGTTTGTTCGCAGGGTTTATCAAGCAATCTTGACAGATTTATGCCCTCATATGTAGAGATGGAAGCAACGTCACCGTCGGCAGGACACTGGTTGAGTATGCTTTCAGATTATGCCAGTGCCTTGGCTGGTGATAGCTTTCTGAGGTTAGTCAACCACTTTTGACATCCCAAGATTACACAAGAAAAAAATGGGCGTGGCCAGGCGGTTAGGTGAAAAACCCTTCATGATTTCACTTTATTCCACAACATAAAAGAAACATCAGGTCTGTATTCAGGTTTGTGGTGTCAACCTTTTTTTCATCACAATATATTGTTAAAAAGCAATACCCACCAATATTTGACTTGACAAATAATGATTTTTTGATGCGTTTTTCTTGCCATTTTCTCGATAGTAGGTCCTTAAATTCCATTATTAGCTTTCAGTCAATGACCTTGAAATAGCCTTGCTCTGCAATAAATTCAAAGCCCAAGCCTGTAGTTTAAGATTCGGTTACCTGATAAACAAAACTGGTGATCAGGCTGGCAATATGAAAATTATCTGACTCTTCCGAATCTTTTTCCTATAACTCTTCTCTACAATCAGCGATAAGCTGGGAACCCAGCCTGTTAACTTTGCCAGTGGGCACACTATCAAAAGTCCAAATTTTATCCTCATTTATATCTTTTTCAAACATAATGGCACTGACCTAAACAGAGAGAATGCGCATTGCCATTGAAACCCAATAAAAAAGGCGTTGGAAGGCATCCATGCCCAGGACTTCGGATCAACCCTCCATATTTTATCTTGTGTATTACCTGTTAATTCAGGTGAAAGGCAAAACAAGTCATTTCTGAACATTATACCAAATCTTTGACTATTCTTTAAAAGTGACCTCATTCAGCCATCCATTATGTACTGTCTCAGGGATTTTTTTGAGAACAAGCAATCTGCCTCTCTGAATATATCAATCGGATAAAATGAGCAGCCAATAACCAGAATCCTTACCTAAGGCTACATGACAGAAGATGATGATTACATACTCTATTACGCCATTTCCGAATATTTAATAGCTGCTGAAACATTCCGGCGATTAGGGCCATTCAAGCTCAAATAAATTTTGTTAGAGAACTCGTCCTGATATTGTCCAATGACATCGATGTATGAGAAACATAATCATTTCCATGCATATCTTGACATGAGGAGTTTGGGGAGTATGTTCATTAAATTAAGCCTATTGCTTCACTCTCACCCCTGGACTCTGTACAGCCAATTGTGATTGGAGTCTGATGCGTTAATGATTACAATGGCAATGGCATATTCCTTGACATCTAATCATTATGATATCAGTCTCCCTATGAGATCACGTCTATTACGATGTCTCTGCAACATTGTGTTCACACAGTTTGTTCTAAAGTTCATGAACTTAATTAGTGGAGTTTATGGCAAAACCTTTAACACAGGAGTTAAAAGAAGAAATCATTCACAATCCTGATATGGCAGTAAAACAAAATCTGATTCCCCTATATTAAACATTAGGCATGCTAGGTGAGCTTCAATACAGGTCTATTGCATTGGCAGTGGTATTATGCTGTTTTCAAAGATGATTTGGGCTCCTTTTCTTCTGAGGAGGGACATTCAAACCAATGGGTATTGCTGTTTTCTAGCATGTTATAATTTTATATAACCACTATTCCATCTACACCTGTGAAGGAGCAGGTTGGTACTCTAGGCTTCATACCTATCTATGCTCCCTCTGATGGGTTGATTTGTGCATTCAGCTTGATAAACCAAACTGTATTCATACATAGATTTCTCTTGATCGTCATTTGTCTAATGCCCCTTAGTTCTTACAAGGCAGACTCTTATATTTTAATAAGATGGCCATATGCAGCCTAACCTGCTATATATGCCACTGAACATGTAACGTGACAAAAGAACACTTGGCAACTTATTATCTTAATAATTGTGACTTTCCCAATACCCCACAGGCTCATGACAGACGCTTAATCGTCTTGTTTTTCTTGTGGGAGAAAACGACTCATATCTAAGGTGTCAATTCAAACCGGCTTCATCGACCCTTGTTTTCTTGTGAGAGGCGAACTCTCATTTATCTCAATTGTGGTGTTCAAAATTAATTGATATCCCAGAAGCCAAAAAAGGTCACGTACCCGACAGGGCTGACGATTGCCTCTGGTCTAAAACAACAAGTTTCAGGGTAAATTATGAACTCGATCGATACACAAACGACTCTTCCCACTTCTATGGAGACTTTGCCATGACAAAGTGTATCATTCTAAGTATATTAGACACATTTATGACTCTTAGCTCCCTGCAGGTGCAAAATTGAGACAGGATTTGTAAGGCGTCTTGTTGCCTATAGCTGAGCCCATTTCCGCTCAAAGATCTGAAATACTTTCCCAGATCGAGTTGATCTGAATAGTCTCCTATATGAGACTTTATTATGGCGATGGATATAGAGTTGTTCTTATAAATGCCGGTATGAAAAACTCTTACCAATTCTGACAAATCGAGCATGACCCAAGGCCGCTAGACAACTTTGGCCTCGTAAAACAAATAAAATTAATTTCCTCCTTCCACTTCTATTGCCATATTCCATCATCTCAGCTTATCACCCTCTCTTGAGTAAAAGCTTTTCTTGACAATTCCCTTGAATCAACGGTTTTTTCTAAATTGGGAATGGTGCAAAGGCCAGTTCAAAACATTCTGGCATAAATATCGGCTTGCATAATGAAGAGGATCAGACTAAACTCTCTCTTTTGTGTAAAATGAAAGTTAGCTAAAGTTGTTGCCAAAAGCGGAACAACTACACGTCCGCATTATGACATAATCAGCTCTTGAATTGATGATGATCAATCGTTTGAATAAGCTTGATTGCTTGAACAGGAAGCAGATTTCTTTCTTACTTGATTCACTCACGGAGGCTATAAAAGACCGTGGGAAATGGTCGGATACGCGATAAATAATCAAAGCTCCATGTTCAATAACATTCCAAATCAAACTCATTGAGGATATTTTCCAAAGGCAAGCGCGCTGTGAGAAAGTCTATCCTCGAGGAGATGATTTAAATTGCCACTAGGCAAATGATCCAGACCAATCTTTATCGACCTTTCAATACATGTCGAGTTATCCTCAAAATAAAACAGCGAAGGTCTTCTTATTCTCAATCTTGGATTTCTTTAAGGAGCAGATGTAAAAGACTCATCGACGCACTGAGTTTTCCCCCATCTTGAGGAAACAATAAGACTTCATTGATTGTTTGGTTGAGCTTCGTATTAGAACCTCATATGGCGAATTCGTCAGGAAAGTTCGGAGTAGCCGAGATCAGGGCCCGCTTCGATTCAGTCTGCTTTGTACATGCTTACACTAGCATAGTAGCATTTAGCATAGGAGCGATCGACAGAGTCCTCAGGCGTGTAGTTGCATGGCCTATGCCCACAAATATTCCTTGTTATTTGGGGAAGATCCTCTATATGCAAAAATAATCTTAAAATTATCAAACAAGTTGTTTACCTGTCCAATCTTGTCATCAATGAATGAGTTAATTAAGAAATGGTTGTTCAACTTGTCTTCCCGCCAAGCAATCGGCGGCCTTCTGGCACGGGAAGCTCTCCCGTCTTGTTCTGTCCTTTTGCTCGCCGCGGCGGTCAGCTGGACTCTACTTCACCACTCCATGCGGTTTTTCGTGATCGAATTTTCTGCCGCTACACGTCAGTAATCAGGAAATTATTTCTTCTCTCTTCACGGCCACGCCTAGGATAATCAATCTTTTCGGTCGTTCCATACTTTGAAGATTGCAAATACAGATTTCTCAAAATTCTTGCAATTAATTTGGAGGTTTTTGAAAAAAACCATCCCAAATTTGAAACCACGCGCCAACGAATTGGACCATTACAGTGATCAACAGGATCTTTCATTCCAACCCGACGACATGTAGTCTCGATCGGAGACTACGAGTAAAATTGCGAATTTTATTACCATCCAAGTTTCTGAGATTCAAAACTGATAATATCGTGTTTTAGATGTTGGGTAAGGTAAATTGTAAAACATTGTCCTGCATTTGTGCAATTATATTCGTCTTTCAATGCAGTTTCATGTTTTAAATTGCACGCCTCAGAAATTATTAATAAATAAAAGCACCAATAAATTGTTATTATTACAACATCATATTGTTTCTTAAATTTCATACTTTACCATAGGACTTGTGTGAAACTACCTCCCCCTCACCATTTATCTTCTATCAAGTGAAATATTTGCCAATTAAGTGCACAAGAATAAATAAGACGCGCTCAAATAACCTTCGTGAAAGATTGTCTTATTTTGATTGACTTTGTACATTGTCAAGTTCATCTTTCCCTTTTTAATGATACCCTATTTATAAGATGTCATGCTTGATGTTATAGAACATCTGAATATAAGAAAAAGTCCTAAAGTTAAAAGTCGCAAATTTAATGATGCCAATTGTTTTCTGTTGCAGTTCTCAAATGTGACAATAAATACAATGCATTTTGCAACGTTTCACTTTTTCACTCTGACTTATTATTCATGAGTTCTGTGTGGTTCAGAAATGATTATTATAGGTATCAATAAAAATAGGATATATTAACTTTTCAATGGTTATAAAAATCATAACCATTGAAGACCCACGCAAAATTTACCAAGGTTCAAAAGTTGCAGCAACTTTAATCTAGCAATATCTTTCACTTTGCCTTTGTGTTCATGTTTGTCATGTCAGCGCATGACACAAAATGCACAATAGGGGTATTTATACAAGGTGTTCGCGAATGCGATCTGATGTTTGTTGCGATCAATAAAACACACAATATGAACCTTAACCCCAGATTACCTGTGATGTAACCTTCGTAGGTATAATATGTTGTGACAATACCTTATGAGCATTATTGATGTTAAACAAATTAATGCAAAATAAAAGATAAGGACATGTTAAGAAAAGTCGACATATTGACGCCTTACATATAATTGATATAGACCTTTCTATCATTCCTCATCAAAACACGTGGTATTACACAAAAAGATTGCATTTGTACAAGTGTGAACACAATGTGATGAAGAAATAAAGAAAAAAAAAAGTTTAAGAAAAGTTATTGACCTTTTGACTAGCTTGACTCACAACACACAGTGGTATTACCAAGAATAAACTGTGCAACACAACTGTCTGGAGAATAAAGAAATAAAAGCAAGTTTAACAAAAACTGTAATATCTGTTTAACACATAAGCCTCAATATCAATTGTGAGCTTTTGACCTCTAGATGACTTTGACCCCACATCCATATCAACACATATTTGGTATTACCCCGGAGCATCATTTGGTACTAAGTGTGAACACATTTATGCAAAATAAGAGCAAGTTAAACAAAAACAAAAAAACTTAAACATTTTCGGAAAGACTGGACAGGAAAATTGATTACTCGGTCTCTGCCAACTTTCGTTCAGACGAGACAAAAAAGAGTGAATACATGAACTTACATGATTATAAAAATCAAGAAGATTAAAATGCATCATTAAAAGGTTAGTCAAGCTTCAGTGAGCAACTTCAATGTGATCGATCAATGCATTTTGTCAGGTGTTTACTTTTGTACTTTTTCTCCATTATTCAGAATATTCTGTGCATTGGAGAGCATTACAATCAATTCGTTACAAAATAGGGTAACCATGTAAAAAGGGGAATAATGAACTTTCTAATGTATAAGCAACATGGAAAACTTAACTATTAACAAAAAAGTTATTAGGCTCAAAGTGATTGAAGAATTATTTTAAAAATGGCTTTAAAGTTGTATTCCCCTCAGTTTAGCTGAGATATCAAATGTTATGACATCAAATTTGGAAAACCTACTTTTTTAAAGATGGCCAGTTCATATTGGATTTCTTCAAATAGGTATATTTTAGTGCTCTTTCTTCATACATACCGTTGTAGTGAGAAATTTTAAAAAACGAATTAATCGTGCATTGTCAAGCATGCTGTGCAAGAAAATTCTTTTCATTTTTAAAGGATGAAACAAAGACAGCTTTAAATAGATCAATATCAGATAATTTAAATTATATAAGGTCTTTATATGTTTTATGCAATCATGAAGTTAAATAAACGGTCGCAAGAGGGATGTCTATGTTCTTCACCGCTCGCATATAGCGGGCTTAGTATACAACGGGTTAATTGATGTTGAAATTAAAAATGGAAATTTGGCAGACTGTCTGATGAAGATCCAAGAAATAGTTAATTACTTGAGTTCTTCATTAAAGAGTTACTATTGTAGTAAACTTTGCATCCAACGTTAACTACTGGTGGTAACATTGTCAACAGCAATCAAATGCAGTATTTCATGAAAGTTACCAATTGATAACAAAAGGTACTATGATAGTACTCTTTCATGCAACGGGCCCCATTTTTTTCTTAGAATGTTTCCAATTACTTTAAAGGAAATAGCAGTACAATCATTACTTGGCAGCAATTGACTTGGTAAGAAGAAGCAATATCGATAAATACCTTGCTCCATAAAATAAGTGCTTGCCTGGGATCAAACCGATGATCCTACAATGTATTCACATGTTGAGATCAAGCAATTTTATAAATTTCAAATGTCTTTCGTCTCCTATCAAATTAGAAATGGCAATAGCAGTTTTCATGTATATGTATAAACACTTAGCTCAAACAATGAAAATGTTTTGATTAACTTATAAGGAAGCATGATCAAGCATAACTGGTATATCAAATTGTCTGAACAGGTATTAAATAATGAGTGGGTTTCCAAACCTTCCTTTCATATTTCTAATTGGTACAGCACAATGTAACAACTGCAAATCCTAACATAATGCCATGGTTTCACAAACAGCTCCTACCTTGCTATTGAATGTAGCACACACGCTCTAGTATAGGGTTTAGGCGCTGGATCATATCATTCAGACAATATCTTCCAAGCTAAAATAATGCTACGATGCTGAAATATGACACATAAAGTATTCAATTTCATAACCATTTTTACCAGATTAGTGGGATATAGTTTGCTTTTATTTTGTTTAATGATTCTATTTAATATTTACATGTATATGGTATTCAGTATGAAAGCATTTTTTAGAACAGCACAAGTCTAAATGACAGTATATGGGGATAGTCCATAGCAAACAAAGTCCATGATATGAATATAGTTTGAGTGAACAATGTACTAATATATATATTTTTAAAGAAAAAACAATAAAAAGCATGAAATGCATCCTGAGGCTATTATGCACTAATTACATGTACTTGAATTATTAACAGCTGCATATGTATGAAACATAAATGATAATAATATATTCAAATTCATTCTGCAGGGTGCTCAAGGTATGTTTACAACAGAACTACAAATTGAGCATAAACGCTTTATATACACGAGTAATCAATGACTCAGGAGTTACACACTGATTTATTAAAGCATCTTAATACACTTAAGTTCCAAACTATTCCAATAATTGAGATATTCCCTTTCTTTGATTACCATTGCTTCCACACTTACTTCTAATAAACTACTAAATGGCTAAGATGCATGGTCTTGGTGTGCATAAACATAACTGGGCAACATCCTTAATAAACCTTATTTTTAGGCCTCACAATCTTTATTTGTGATTTGAGATAATTACATAAAGTCTGTTATATTTGTTATCAGATATTGATAACGAATAGGGCATTAATCAGTATATTTTAAGCTCTATGATTTTCGTGTTTCTCCTTTATGACTTTTTTGCATAAAGTTTTTAGGAGATGGTCATTATGTTTTAAATTCACACAATTTGTACTGATGGCAGCATTATTCAAGATCTAGATTATTTTTTCGCCTTTTCTTGAAATGATGGTAATATGATTCATGTGTTGCAGATAAACAAAGCTTTTTGGAACTGAATGTTACTCAGTGTCTTAGTTCTGAGCCTGATGTTAATCTGAAAGCACCCATTGAGTAAAAATACAATCTCAAAGATTATTTGTTTATACTGATTACAAAAAAAATAAAAATAAATAAATATTAGACGTGTCTCAAGGCCCTCAAATATATCCTTGGATTGTATACCCCATTGTATTGTGTTTTAAGTACATTGTTTGGTTTGTGCAAGCAATATTTCAAATAATGAGTATTTTGAAGAGAACATTTTGATCAAAAAATTAAAGGTGTATTGCATTATCTATCCTATGTTAGTAAACAAGATAATACAGTATATATCTTTGATGAGTGAATATCTTGAATATAAAGCATATTGATATTATCAACCTGATTTTCCAGCCTGGTTACTCATAACTAATAAATAGTTAATGTATTTTTTGTAAAGCTGGGGTATACTTTTCATAAGATTTCATTATTATGTTTTGTTGTCTTATGAAACACTATTACTCAACAAAATTATAGTGACCGTTGCACAAATTTCCTACATTTTGAATATTTGTGTGAATTTAACCATAAGATCAGATTTAACCCTAATTAGGCTGGGGTATTTTGGAGGCGGGAAAGACTGAGGGAGGGCCTAAAGGGCCCCCTTAAGATCTCAGCCCTTGATCGCGCGATCACGAAGAAAATTGACATGCACGTCACCCATGACGTAATCTACAGAATTATATATTTGATTGTTAAAAAATTATTGATATTTGTGCTAATTAATTCATGAAATTAGAATTTGGCTGTAAATCATTGAATATACATGTAATCCTTAAATTGCTCATTTTTTTGTTTAGAGACTCTTTGTGGGATTTTTATCAAATGCACACCCAAAAAATTTGGTATCAAAATAATTTTCTTATGTATTTTTTTTTTTTGGGGGGGGGGGGGAATTTCGTATGTATTTCTTTTTTTTTTACTTTTTTTTTTAATTGTTTTTTCAGTGGAAATTGTCAGCAACACTTTTCTGATCATAAACAACATGAAATCAATTCAGTCTAATCAGTGAAACTGAAAATATTAACACAGTTATGAATATTGGCTAGAAAGAGAATTTGAATTGGATTTGTACATAAAATCATGATTTTGAGCAATTTTGGGTCTGACATGCACTTACATAATATTGCATAATTTCAGAACATACCCATGCATCAAAAATTTGGTCTTAAAAGTTGTGCGAGACTTGAAAGAAAAAAGTCATGAAACGATACGGCGCAAAACCTCTTTTAGCAATGATATAATTTTCCTTAATATACATGTAGGCTTTCCTAACATTAATTTCATAGATTTTGCCAATGTATGTCAGAAGCTTTATCCAAAGAAACATGTAGTCCTCCCCATCCATGCCAGTGAAGTTGTTTTTACATTT
>CALNVZ010003433.1:49387706-49401929 GCA_940671915.1 Paracentrotus lividus | reverse complement strand
AACGTTTTTTTTAATTTTTACTTTGTTAGCTGGTTTATGCTTTTATTAATTATGATTTTCCATTAGTAAAGCCATAAGCCATTCCTGCACAGCTTCATTTTGTGTTCTTGAAAAAAGTCAACAGTGCTCACTCAAACATGAATTATTTTATGATATTATATTTATATAAGTATTATAATGAGCTCTCTAAACAGTGCGTCCCAAAAAGAACTATACACTTGAAATGGCTACCAAATAAACAAATATATGGTTCTTGGGGGAAGAGGTTAGATATATATAAAGCTCATATCCTCAACTATCATTATGACACAAAAAAATCCGAAAATAACCCATTCTTCAGTGAACAATGCCCACTTTTGTGTAAGACACAAAAATTAGCCTGGGTAGGAATTCAGTATTCATTTATCACCTTTGTATGGCACGCCAAGAGGGATTCAAACAATAATGGAATAAATCAGCCAACAAAGACTAAAATAAACTGAATTCAAAGCAAAAATGAATGATATGAAAACAAAACGGTGAAGAAAAAAAATTGTGTATAATTTTGATGATTTATTTCTGACTTTCGGTAGGGTAGATGTAGGGAATACCGGCCACTTAAGCTCATTTGCTTAATTAGCACATGAAAACAATAAAATCACAAAAGAAAAAGATTCTCATTGCTTAGCTACATCATTCAACTTTATTTTCCAAAAAAATTGAGGTAATCAAATATTTTTTGAGGCACTTATATGCAAATAATGACGTCATCGTAAATTGTCCGGTATTCCCTACAGTGTAGGAAATACCGGACAGTATGTTTTTACCCTTTTTTTGTATAAAGATCTGTCTGGAAGCACTGATTTGAATGTAAACCATCAACTTAACATGTTTGTATTGATTTTTTATAACATTATTCATTTTTAGAAGATTATATGCATTTTACTGCGAAATTTCAAAACACTCAGAATAACTTTATATCTCATGTAGATCATGACATATCACAATAATAAAGAGAAATAGACATTTCAAAATTGTCAAACAATTTAATAAATAAATATAATACATTATATATGCAACTTACTATTTGATCTACATGCTTAGCAACTCAACCCGGAAGTAAAACAAACAACCGTCCATGTGGTGGCCGGTATTCCCTACACAAAAAAATGACTGACTTTTCAACACTTTTCAACACACTGCCTCCCCAATACACAGGCTTTGTACAGTGCAAACACTCCATACACGTTTGGCCCACCCTCCACACATGTCCATAATGCATGAAATAAGTCATGCCCACAATTCTATTTTTATACCATCACATTCTCTAAAATGTCAATTTTTACATCAGCCATTTTTCAAGGCTGCAAATTTTCCTACCTGACAGATTTTGGTAGTTTTCTCGGAGATTTCTCACTTGTTTTGTCGAATACGCATTCAACCTTCCAAACAGACCACCTGACCAATAGATGCCGGTATTTTCAACTCAGTTGATCTTATGTTGGCAGCTAGGGCTGGACATGTGGTGACCGTCCGATATTCCCTACTGTCCGGTATCCTACATCTACCCTATATCTTTTACTCTGATAGCTGAGTCATTCAATTATTCTTTGATTTCCTCCTGGCGTGCCATACAAAGGTGATAAATGAATAGCGAATTCCTGCGCAGGCTGTTTTTTGTGTCCTTCACAAAAGTGGGCATTGCCTACTGAAGAATGCTTATTTTCGGAATTTTTTGTTTCATAATGATAGTTGAGGATATGAGCTTTATACAGTGCGTCCCAAAAAGAACTATACACTTTTCAAAAAGCTATCAAGCAAAAAATATATGATTATTGGGGGAAAGGTCTTTATGTATATAAAGCTCATATCCTCAACTATCATTATGACGCAAGAAATCCAGAAAATAACGCTTTCTTCAGTGAGCAATGCCCACTTTTGCGAAGGACACAAAAATTAGCCTGCGCAGGAATTTGCTTTTCATTTATCACCTTTGTATGGCACGCCATCAGGGATTCAAATAATAATGGAATAAAACCGCTAACAGAGTAAAAGATATACCGAAAGTCAGAAATAAACGAAATGAATATTATGGAAAATGTATTTTTTCACCGTTTTGTTTTCATATCATTGATTTTTACTTTAACTGCAGTTTATTTTTGTCTTTGTTGGCCGATTTATTCCATTATTAGTTGAATCCCTAATGGCGTGCCATACAAAGGTGATAAATGAATACCAAATTCCTGCGCATGCTAACTTTTGTGTCCTTCACAAAAGTGGGCATTGCTCACTGAACAATGCGTTATTTTCGGAGTTTTATTGTGTTATAATGATAGTTGAGGATGTGAGCTTTGTATATATTTAAACTTTTCTCAAGAACCATAATTTGTTTATTTGGTAGCCATTTCAAAAGTGTATAGTTCTTTTTGGGACGCACTGTATAGGGGAGACCGGGGACAATTGTAACAGTTTTTTCGAAATTTGACCTGTCAACTTTATTAAAGCTAAATACTTGCTTAAAACTAAATCAAATGAAATATGCATATCTTAGCTTGACATATGAATAGGTTTGGGTTAAGTACAACAAGTTATTTTGAAGCCATTATTATTTCAAAACAAGAGGTCGAGTGTTACAATTGCCCCGTGTCCAGGGGCAATTAGCGTGTTTTCGCTGGAAGACGGAGGAGGGCAAGTCCACGCTATTTGTTCCCGAGATGGTGATTTTTCGACTTTTTGACAATTTTTGTGTCAAGTGTGTCAGTGGGTTAAGGTATACATAATGTGTCGTATATCACCATAAAGGGTATGAAATTAACTTAATGCAAATGAGGTCAAAAAGTCATTTCAAGGTCATATGACGTCACAAGGCTCATTAATATTCATGAAAAAAATATAAAATGCATTAAAAATGCTATTTTCAACCATTTAAAAAAGAGGTTTGTCATAGGAGTACAACCAAAAAGTAAGTATTTTCTGTTTTTATATTTTCTTGGCTAACTCTGTTGAAAATATCACACACCTAGCACATAGCTTTCCATATGTTTAGACTTAAAATATTCAGGTCTCAGAAATAGTCTCACAAAAGTTACTGAGCTGATGTAAAATCACACAGTTTTATTACCCACCCTCCCACCTTTAGAAATGAAACAAAATAAGTTTTTCTTACATTTGTGTTTTGTATTATGTTTCTTTTGTTTTATCAGAGAGATTATTTAACAAAATATGTTGCTACGCCTTGACTACACCAATTGTTTAACAAAATATATTACAGGGAATAATTGTCCCGTGTGTTACTGTCCCGTTTGTTACCTGACATAGTTTTTAAAACTTGACGTTTGCCAGAAAACTCGAAGTTGTATTAACGTTAAAATATGTCCTTACAATGTTTATTACATGTTTAAGAGGATATGACTCTGCAAATTTAGATCTACTTTTTTAATTCAGAGTTATATGTGAACAAAGTTAAAATTTGAAAACACCAATTTTTTGCGGTCCCGTTTGTAACCGACGAATAAATGATCATAAATTAATTACGAATTGAGTTATTACAATTATTTTTTATGTTTTCGTTGAACATTCTTAGTACCTTCATGAATATACCAAAGGATTGAGATTTCATTTCAGATTTTTCAAACAAGCCCTATTTTTGGCTCTGAATGTCCCGTTTGTTACCGCGCAAAATAGCTTGGACTTGCCCTATGATTGATCTTATCAAGGATATTAAGTCAATGCTGTTTCCTTGATATCATGATATTAGGCTGTACAATGCATAGGATTTCATGTAGTTCATCATGCCTGGACCAGCTGATAAAGTAGACTGAAACATACATGTATGTTTCATTCTACTAATGACAGAAAAACCATGTGTGAGATAATCCATTAAAAATATTATTTTTTTTAAAATTATAATACATTTATTGAAAACCCCCAAAACAAAAACATAAAACACAAGGGAAACAAAGAATGTTTGAAGTTTGGAGTTTATTATCCAAATACATTTTACAAAGCATATGCACATGAGACATGAAACACAATAAAGGATAAATGGTATCAGAAAAATAGCAGAAAAGCTAATCGGGTCTGATACCTGTCAGACATTCTACTTACATGTACAATTAACATGTTGACATTCAATTTATATGAAAAGTAATCCCAAAACTATTCTAAGGAAAGAACACATTTACAATATTTACAATATAGGCTAGCTTGCCTATTTCAAACAAGTTAAGTTATAATAGAAATAAGTGTATTTATAATTAATACAGGATGATAATCAAGGGGGAAAACAGTTATTCAGGTTTGGTTCATGATATATGTTTTGAGTGATTTACGGAAGGTATGTAAAGACCTATCGCGAATTGGTGTTGGCAATTTATTCCAAAATGTTGAACCAACAAAAGATATAGAAAATTTCTCATAGTTGGTTTTAACTTTAGGTAAATATAGACTATGTTTCTGATTTTATCTTGTATTATACTAGTGTGAAACAAAACTGCTGTAATGTGCAATTGCATGAGGTAGTTTGCCGTTCACAAGGTTAAACATGAATGAGCAAACACAGAGTTTGTGTAGCTGGAAAATATCAAGAATTTTTAGGTTTTCAAATAGAGGTCTAAAAGGAGTCATAAATGGGCTAAATTTAATGGCACGTACAGCCATTTTCTGACTTATATACAGACATTTGAGATTTGATTCATAAGCACTCCCCCGACCTTCTATTCCATATTCAAGGTGTGGTTGCAAAAGAGTGTTATACAATAAAACCAAAACATTGGTAGGGACAACATTTCTTAGTCTGAACAAAACACCAACTTTTTTCTTTGTATTTGCATTTACTTTTTTCTTATATGGGGTTTCCAACTCAGCTGGTTATCTATATTCAGGCCAACAAATGATAAACAGTCCACTTCCTCTATGATAGTATTCATCATCTTCATTTCCCCTCGAGTATTAAAATGTCTATGTTTCCCTTTAATCATCATGTAGTTTGTTTTTGACAAATTTATAGTGAGTTTATTCACATTACACCAATTAATCACATCTTGTAGATGTTTACTCACTTGATCCATATTTATATCAACTTCATGAGCTGGAAAGGTATGTAACAAATTTGTATCGTCTGCAAAAATCTTGAACTTAAAGTATTCCGATGATTTTGGCAAATCATTATTATAGATTAAAAAGAGTGTTGGTCCTAAAACCGATCCTTGTGGAACTCCACAAGAAATCAATTTTTTTCTGAGACATGTTGTCATCATAATTGACAAATTGATATCTATTGCTTAAATAATTTCTGATCCATTCGAGTGGTAAGCCCCTTACCCCATAATATTCCATTTTACTGCACAATATGTCATGATTTATTGTATCAAAAGCCTTCTTAAAATCAATAAACACTCCTAAGGTTATTTTACCTTCATCGAGTGACTTAGCCATATCATCAGCTAAACTCGCTAGAGATAATTTCGTACTGTAAATTTTCCTAAAGCCATATTGTTCATTTTAGAATAAATTTTGTTTCTCAAAAAAAATCAAGTACCTGTTTGTTTACCAGCTTTTCAAATATTTTCCCCAATAGCGACAGAACTGATATTGGTCTATAATTAGGGTAGATGTAGGGAATACCGGACAGTAGGGAATATCGGACGGTCACCACATGTCCAGCTCTAGCTGCCAACATAATATCAACAGAGTTGAAATACCGGCATCTATTGGTAAGGTGGTCTGTCTGGGAAGGTTGAATGCTGTATTCGACAACAACAAGTGAGAAATCTCCGAGAAAACTACCAAAATCTGTCAAGGTAGGAAAATTTGCAGCCTGAAAAATGGCCTGATGTAAAAATTGACATTTTAGAGAATGTGATGGTATAAAAATAGAATTGGGGCATGACTCCTATTTCATGCATTATGGACATGTGTGGAGGGTGGGCCAAACGTGTATGGAGTGTTTGCACTGTACAAAGCCTGTGTATTGGGGTGGCAGTGTGTTGAAAAGTGCTAGTCAGTCATTTTTTTGTGTAGGGAATACCGGCCACCACATGGACGGTTGTTTGTTTTACTTCCGGGTTGAGTTGCTAAGCATGTAGATCAAATAGTAAGTAGCATATATAATGTATTATATTCATTTATTAAATTGTTTGACAATTTTGAAATGTCTATTTCTCTTTATTATTATTGTGATATGTCATGATCTACATGAGATATAAAGTTATTCTGAGTGTTTTGAAATTTTGTAGTAAAATGCATATAATCTTCTAAAAATGAATAATGTTATAAAAAATCAATACAAACATGTTAAGTTGATGGTTTACATTCAAATCAGTGCTTCCAGACAGATCTTTATACAAAAAAAAAGGGTAAAAACATACTGTCCGGTATTTCCTACACTGTAGGGAATGCCGGACAATTTACGATGACGTCATTATTTGCATATAACTGCCTCAACAAATATTTGATTACCTCAATTTTTTTGGAAAATAAAGTTGAATGATGTAGCTAAGCAATGAGAATCTTTTTCTTTTGTGATTTTATTGTTTTCATGTGCTAATTAAGCAAATGAGCTTAAGTGGCCGGTATTCCCTACATCTACCCTTTCAAGAATATCCTTTTCACCTTTTTGAAAGACAGGTGTAACTTTCGCAATTTTCATATCATTACGGAAAACCCCTTGTGTCAAGGACATATTAAAAACATGTGATAATGGAGAGGCAATTATATCAGCTGCATCTTTTAATAACTGGGCAGGGATGTTGTCAAATCCAAAGGTTTTTTTTAACATTTAGAGGTTGGAGTTGAACTGTGATATCAAATGGTGAAACTGGTTTCCAGAACATAGACCCCCAACACTCTTTGTGATATACTCGTGACATTCAATTCCTGTATTTTACTTGCTAAATTTGAGCCTATATTTACAAATAAATCATTAAACGTCTCACCTATTTCTGTTGGAGATGTTATTTCCCTTCTCTCCCCATTAGATTCTTCATTCAATTTTTCTATTTGATGTGTCCTTGACTTCTTTCTACCTAAGAGGTCATTGATTGACTTCCAAGTCTGACTGACATCTTTCTTATGAGCTTCAAATAAGTTACAATAGTGGTTTCTCTTTGCATTTCTCAATACAGTTGAAAGGATATTTCTATAACGTTTACATAGGCCTACCTCATATCAATTCTAGTTGTAAACTTAAGAGATAGAGGGCGCTACCATTCTACTCAAAGCGAACGCGCCCATTGACTTTTTTTTTTGTTTTTGGACAGTTTTTCACTTTATTTTCTTTATTGTGGCGAGCAACTTCCTTTTCAAAGAAATGTTCACTCTGATTAAGTACGCTAAGAGTCTGAATTTTTCAAAAATAGGAAAAGCTTATTGCAAAGGAAAGAAAAAGTCCTGTCACTTTTGTCAATTCGAAAGCCTAGTCAGATCAAATTCCTGTACAATATGGTATATCTTGCTCTCAAAATAGCTTATGCGCTGCATAGTTTTGTTCCTCGATGCCGCATTATTCTATTGTAGCTTATTGTTCGCAGGTCAATTAAAAGCTTGAATTCTCAGCTTTCCGGAGATGGTACATTCAGTTTAATTGATTTTTAAAAAGTCCTGTCACTTTGAACATAATCATAAAAGGTTCTTTCCTCGACTGGTCAATATTAACGCTTATCACATGCATATCGCATAGAAACATGTGAACGGCGTCTTCGCAAGACTTGTGACAAGTTCACAATCTATGTCATTGTTTTGAGCATCAATATATATATGAATTGCACATTCTGATTACAACTTCAGCACAATCATGTTATAAGCTTGCCCAAATGTGTATTTCCTCCATCTGGTCTGGAGAATCTATTAAATAACACCATGGTAAAAGTTCATCAATTTCTTTCATCTCCACGAGTAGTTTGCTCAAACGAACGGACAATACCATTCCACTGCAGGGAAGTCTTCTTACGCGAGTTTTTGTGAGCTAATTTATTATTGCAGCCAGCTATATAAATTTCTGCGCTTCTCAGCCGTATTTCCAACGTCACTTTGTTGCGTCTGGCCTCTTAGATAATGGACGCGCCTTGTTTAATTACGATTTAATGCCGCACATTGGTATACGTTAACTTTACATTTTACATAAAGTAGAATTGATATGTGAAACATCCCAGCAAACACAGAACGTTTTTAGAACGTTTTAAAACGTTCTTTTTAGGTCCTGTACGTCTTCGTCCTGAATGAACGTTTTTAAAACGTTTTTATAACGTTAAAGTGTGGACTTCTCATTTATGTCAAAGTTTTGGTTTTTAGAGAACGTTTAAAAAACGTTTTTTGGACGTTACAAAATTAAACGTTTTGTATAGGACGTTTACAAAACGTTTGGTATAGGACGTTCACAGAACGTTTGATATAGGACCCCTACAAAACGTTTGTGGACGTTTTGTACATAACGTTTACAGAACGTTTTATTTACGTCCAGTTCAATAAATCGATCAACTTAGAATTTTTTTAAACACATACCAGAAGTGATCATTATGTTTTCTATGTGCAACTAAATAAAAACAAATAAAAACACAAATCACTAAAACACTATAGGCGATTTCTATATTGAAAGCGAGATTTGTTTGTTTCATTATACATGTATAATATGTGTACACGATTCATTAAAAAAAAAAAAAAAACATAACTACAATAAAATATATTTTTAATGATTTTATATACTCAATCTTATTACCGGGAATTTCAAATCATTTCATATACGATGATCTTTACACATCAACGAACGAGGCCGCGCGCCGAGGATTGATCGATGACGTCATCCCAGCAAACACAGAACGTTACAAAATGTAACGATTTAATCAAAACGTTCACAAAAAGTTTTAATTGAACCTTATAATGAGATTTATTTTATTAAACGTTTTATGAACGTTTTTTATACGTCCAAATTGGACCTTATGCAAATGAGAAGGTGATTAGCATATAATACGTTAGACATATCGAAATAAACGTGTTTATTGAAATTATTTCCATTTAACAGTAATAAATTCATTCTTTGGTGTTTCATTTTATTGTAATATTGTTCTGAAACACACATAGATATAAAGAAAACCAATTCAGAATTGGAATGTACTAACATAACAAATAAAGTAATAACTAACCATCACAAACAATACTTTCAATAAACTATAAATTTTATGGAGCATCATACAGTGTTAAATCCTAATGATCCAGTAAAGTCTGCTTTTAAGCATGATTTAGATTGGAGACACTTCACTCTTAAGTGCCATTCCAAAAATGGTGACCAAGGGTTTGAGGTGCATGAATCATATAACATATTTGTATTTATTATATTGTTTACTCAAGGTTTTAAGAGGTTTCCTAAGGTTTTTTAAAGGTTTTCTAGACGTTCTTAAAACGTTATTAGTACATTTCAAGGTTTTAAAAACGTTTTTAAAACGTTTTTAAGAACGTTCCTAACGTTTTTTTAAAGGTTTTCTGCATGTTCTAACAACGTCCACAATATATTTAGAACGTTTTTAAAAGTTTTTTTTACGTCTCGAGCTTCGGAAAGGTTTTTAAAGGTTTTTTATTGGTTCTTTTAACGTTTATAAAACGTTTTTAAAACGTCCAATAAAACGTTTTTAGAACGTCTAAAACCTACCACATTTTGACGTCCATAAAACGTTTTCACAAAACATCGAAAAAACCAACTTGGTACGTTTTAAAAACGTTTTTAAAACGTCCGTTTGTTAGTTGGGAATTTGTATTCAGAGGCTGCGGAATGAATTTGAAAGTGGGGGGGGGGGCACTTTTTTCCTGAAAAGGGGGTCCTTTACCTCAGTGGCATAATGAGCAAAATTTATGGGATAGGGAGGGGCTTGGTATAAAAGTAGTATTTTAATTTATTATGCTGTTCAATATATTGATTTTTGAGAGATTAAAAGTGCCACACATTTTAAGCAAAGTGTAAAATTATTGCTCCATCATAATGTTAGATAAGAATTGCAAATAGATTTATATGTTTTAAATGATTATTAAAAATATAAGTGCTAAAAAAGGGCTTTAAAAATACGTTTAGAGGGATGTAAATAGGCCTATGTGCTTTTGACAACACTCTTTTACAATAGTTGCCTCCGGCAGCAGGGTAATTGGTCTCATGCGTATTGCTTGGTATTCCCTTTTTATGCGAGGTCGCATAGCGACTGAGTAGAAAAATTCGGGTTAAAAAAAAAAAAAAAACCGTGGAGGAAAAAGGGTTCTTTTTTAGTAACAAGAGTGCCCTTTTTTTACAACAAAAAAAATTTGTCCGTGGGCCTTCCAAGAAGTCTAAAGGTTTTTTTTATATAATATGAAAAGTGTCCTTTGTAGCCAAGAAAAAAGGAAACTTTTAGTAACGAAAAGGGACAATTTGTTATCTTTTTTTTTTTTTTTTTTTTTTTTTTTTCGTCCACCAATATATTTAGAACGTTTTTAAAAGTTTTTCTTTTTACGTCTCGAGCGCTCGCGAAAGGTTTTAAAGGTTTTTATGGTTCTTTTAACGTTTATAAAACGTTTTTAAACGTCCAAAAAACGTTTTTAGAACGTCCTAAAACCTACCACATTTTGACGTCCATAAAACGTTTTCACAACACATCGAAAAAAACCAACTTGGTACGTTTTAAAAACGTTTTAAAACGTTCCGTTTGTTAGTTGGGAATTTGTATCAGAGGCTGCGGAATGAATTTGAAAGTGCGGGGGGGGCACTTTTTTCCTGAAAAGGGGGTCCTTTACTCAGTGGCATAAGAGCAAAAATTTATGCGGATAGGGAGGGGCTTGGTATAAAAGTAGTATTTTAATTTATTATGCTGTTCAACTATATTGATTTTGTGAGAGATTAAAAGTGCCACACATCTTTAAGCAAAGTGTAAAATTATTGCTCCATCATAATGTTAGATAAGAATTGCAAATAGATTTATATGTTTTAATGATTATGTAAAAATATAAGTGCTAAAACAAAGGCCTATTAAAAATCGTTTAGAGGATGTAAATAGGCCTATGTGCTTTTGACAACACTCTTTTACAATAGTTGCCTCCGGCAGCAGGGATAATTGTCTCATGCGTATTGCTTGGTATTTCCTTTTTATGCTGAGGCGTCGCATAGCGACCTGAGATAGAAAAAATTCGCGGGTTAAAAAAAAAAAAAAACCGTGGAGGAAAAAGGGTTCTTTTTTAGTAAACAGAGTGCCCTTTTTTACAACAAAAAAATTTGTCCGTGGGCCTTCCAAAGAAGTCTAAAGGTTTTTTTTATATAATATGAAAAGTGTCCTTTGCTAGCCAAGAAAAAGGAAACTTTTAGTAACGAAAAGGGGACAAGTTTGTTATCTTTTTTTTTTTTTTTTTTTTTTTTTTTTGCGGCATTCGGTCATTCCAGAACGTCATCATGTAACGGTCACAGGGGTACGGTTTATTGTTCAATATTGTCGATCTTGCATCTTTTCTCTCTTTTTTTGCTTTTCCCTTTTTTTTTTTTTTTTTTTTTCCTGCGTGTGATGGGGGCCGCGCCTGTCTACAAGCTATTGGTTATAATCTGAATTTTATGTAATACATACTGGATCTAATTGTCACTTGGTCTATTGACCATTTCAGGTGTGGATCCAGGTCCCAGCGGGGAAAGCCCCCACCCCCAGCACAAAAAAAAAAAAGGAAGAAGAGGACATGGTAGAAAAAAATAAAGATTGCCGACCCGACTGCTACCAATCAACCCCCCCCCCCCCCCATGGCCGTTACCATGATGACCTTGTTGATGGCCGCAAGGCCGGAGAAATTTAACACCCCCCCCCTCTTACCCCCTCATCTTATGCAATTTTAATGAATAGAGATGAGGATAGGGGCTGAAGCCCCTACTCTGTTTTATACACATCTAGTTGTTTTTATTGTACTTTTTTTTTTTTTTTTACATTTAGTTTTCCGAGCAGACATATAGTTTTTGAAATTTCATTATCTGATAAGAAACGCAAACATTATATCAGCTTGTGTTTTTTGTTTTGTTTTGTTTGTTTTGTTTTTGTGTGCGTGTGTGTTATTTTTTCTAAGCTCAGGCTCCCCCTATCCCCCATGATCAGCCTCTTTTCTGACAAAAAACACTTCACGGCCCCCCACCCAAATTATTTTCCTACCCGAACCTAAACATTTCACTTTTTGTATACAAGTTATTTCTAAAGTGGATGCCCCACAAACGAATTTGAATTCACCAGAATACGGAAATTTTACCGAATGGACGGAATTTTGAGCGAAACATTAAACTAATGCGACTCATAGTGCAATTCTAGTTGTTAAACCTTAAGGGGAAGAGGGCGCTATCACTCTACGCCAAAGCCGAACGCGGCCATAGACTTTTTGTATTTTGCACAGTTTTTTTCACTTTGTTTTTCTTGATTATGGTCGCAGCAACTATCTTTTTCAAAGAAATGATCAACTTGAATAAGTACGCTAAGAGTCCGAATTTTCACAAAATAGGAATTAACTAATTTGCAAAGGGAAAAAAGTCACTGTCACTTCCACTTGTGTCATTCGATAAATCCTAGTAAGATCAAATTTCCTGTACAATATGGCAATTTTGCTCTCAAAACTGGCTCAATACGCTGCAATAGTATCTTCCTCGATTACGCAATAATATATATTACACCTTACATGATCAAGTGTTTTTAAAAGCTGAATTCTCAGCTTTCCAAATTGCTACATTTCATCTGGATTGGTTAAAAAAAAGTTCCCTGTCACTTGAACATGATATCACAAACGAATTCTATTACTCTCGACGGGTCAATATTTTCCGCCATATCACATGGCATTATCGAATGTGGACGGCGTCTTCGCAAGCATGTAACAAGATCCAACTATTATATCAATAATCTTAGAACTATCAATCTATGCTGAAAATAAAGGAACTGTCCTAGATTACAACTTAGCCACAATTGGTGTTATATACGGAAGCCCTAGAAAGTGCCCACTTACAAGAGCCGACTGTGTAACTCGCCCAAGGCGCCGTTGTTTTGCCAAAAAGCGACCAGAAGGAGCGGCTTCGCAAATGGTCCTTGTCTGAGGCACGAGAAGGCGAGCAAAGTGGACTTTACAAATCGCCATAGGCGCCTTTTCTAATTACGAAGAAGCGAGCATGGCGACCTTGTGCAAAGTCGCCAAGGCGCCTTGTCTAAGCACGAGAAGCGCAGAGAAGGCGACTTTGTTACAAACCGCAAGGCGCTTTTCTAATACGAAGAAGGCCGACGATGGCAGACTTGGTACAAAGTCCGCCAAGGCGCCTTGTTCTAAGGCACGAGCAAGCCAGAAGGCGTGACTTGTGAGAAACTTGCCAAGGCGCCTTTGTCTAACAGACGATGAAGTGCAGATGCGTGATTATGCAAAGTCGCCAAGGCACCTTGTCTAAGAACGAAAAGCGAGACAGGTGACTTGTAAAACAATCGCCAAGGCGCCTTTTATTTGTTCTAAGACGACAAGGTAGATCGGCGACTTGTTACAAAACTCGCCAAGGCGCCCTGCTAAAGAATAGAAGGCGACGATTGCGGACTCTGTACAAATAACAAACATTATAAATAAACAAAAGATGTTTATTTTCATTTTGAATGTCATTATCTACGATAGTAAACACGATTTTTCCATATTTTTGAATTGTCGCCACAGTTCAACGTTTAATGTTGCGCCCAATGAATTATTTTTAACAAATAACCATTTTGAATTGACCGATAACTGAATGTATATTATTAAGATTGCCCTTTGCTTTGCAGTAAAAAATTGGGGGCGGGGGGGCGGCTTGAGCCTCTTTTTTTTTTTTTGGGGGGGGGGGGGCCTTGAGCCCCAAAGCCCCCATCCCCGTAGAACAGCGCCTGATAGATATTCAGAATCGTAATGCTTTGACTTAAGCATTTCGAATTACTAATATTGATAAGTAAGCTTTTTTTTTTTTTTTTCATTTTCAGGAAAACTTGCAGTCCCCTTCTCCCAGTCTATTATTCTTTTCTTTAATTCCTCGCCGTTTTCCTTCCCTTTTATAATTTCCTTCACCCTGCTCTGTATTCTTTTTTTCCCTTGGAGCATGGAGATGAGAAAACGTGGGATCAAGGCCCTTCGTTCTCCAGCTGCCTTCCCCTTTCCCCCCTTTACTTTTCTTTCCCACTCATATTCCCTCATATTCCCCCTCTTCTTTCATCCTATCGTATCGTTTTTTCCTTCCTTCTCCCCTATGCTTTTTTTATGGAGGGGTAGGTGGCGGAT
>CALNVZ010003433.1:49364132-49382601 GCA_940671915.1 Paracentrotus lividus | reverse complement strand
CAGTTGACAATACCGGCATCTATTGGTCAGTGGTCTGTCTGGGAAGGTTTGAATGCTGTATTCGACAACAACAAGTGAGAATCTCCGAGAAAACTACCAAAATCTGTCAAGGTAGGAAAATTTGCAGCCTGAAAAAATGGCCTGATGTAAAAATTGACATTTCAGAGAATGTGATGGTATAAAAATAGAATTGGGGCATGACCTCTCTTTCATGCATTATGGACATGTGTGGAGGTGGGCCAAACGTGTATGAAGTGTTGCACTGTACAAAGCCTGTGTATTGGGTGGCAGTTTGTTGAAAGTGCTAGTCAGTCATTTTTTTGTGTAGGGAATACCGGACACCACATTGACGGCTGTTTGTTTTAACTTCCGGGTTGAGGTGCTAAGCATGTAGATCAATAGTATTGATATATAATGTATTATATTTATTTATTAAATTGTTGACAATTTTGAAATGTCTATTTCTCTTTATATTATTGTTGATATGTCATGATCTACATGAGATATAAAGTTATTCTGAGTGTTTTTGAAATTTTTAGTAAAATGCCATATTAATCTTCTTAAAATAAAATAATGTTATAAAAATCAAATATCAAACATGTTAAGTTGATGTGTTACATTCAAATCAGTGCTTCCAGACAGATCTTTATACAAAAAAGGTAAAAACATACTGTCCGGCTATTTCCTACACTGTAGGGAATGGCCGGAACAATTTACCACGACGTCATTATTTGCAATAACTGCCTCAACAAATACTTGATTACCTCAATTTTTTTGGAAATAAAGTTGAATGATGAGCTAAGCAAAGATAATCTTTTTCTTTTGTGATTTTATTGTTTTCATGTCCGAATTAAGCAAATGACTTAAGTGGCCGGTATTCCCTACATACTACCCTATATTAAACCCGCGCTGACGGCGGGAAGTGAACAATTGACAACTGCATGCAATTATTACTTAGCGTACAAAAACTCGCCTAAGAAAACTTCCCTGTGGTGGAATGGTATTGTCCGTCGATCTATTTGAGCAAATTACTCGTGGACATGAAAAAAATAATTGAACTTTTATCATAGTTTTCGTAGGTAGATGCTTCAGACCAGATTGAGGAAAAAGACATTCTGGCAAGCCTATAACCGATTGTGCTGAAGTTGAATCAAAATCTTTTATTTCACATAGATTGATCGCTCCAAATGATTATATTGATATAAAAAGTGATCATGTCACTTTTTTGCGAAGACGCCCGTCCACATGCGATATGCATGTGATATGCGGAAATATTGACCCATCGAGTAAGATTTTTTGTGATAATGTTCAAAGTGACAGGACTTTTTCTCAACCAATCGAAATGAATGTACCATCTTTGGAAAGCTGAGAATTCAAGCTTTGAAAAACCGTGTGAACAATAAACTGTAATATAATTATGCGTCATTGAGGAGCAAGACTTTGAAAGCGCATGAGCTGTTCTCGGCGCAAAATTGGCCATATTGTACAGGAATTTTGATCTGACTAGGCTTTCGAATGATACAAGTGACAGGACTCTTTTCTTTCCTTTGCAATAAGTTATTCCTATTTTTGAAAATTCAGACTCTGAGCGTAGTTAATCAGATTGAACATTTCTTTGAGAGGGTAGTTGCTCGCCACAATAAAGAAATAAAGTGAAAAACTGCCCAAAACAAAAAAAAGTCAATGGGAGCGTTCGCTTTGAGTAGACATCGGTAGCAGCATCTCTCTTCCTCCCCCGTGGGGCCCATTTTTGTCATTTTTTCTCATTTTGGGGCCATTTTTTGTTTTTCCCGGCCGATCAAGCCCCACTCAGTCTTACCTCTAGGAAAAGCGACTGAAATGTACTGTTTTATATTGTTCTTTAAGTTAAATATATATTTCTGGGGACAGGCTAAGGTCTCTTGTGTAGGAGAGGGGTTGAAGTAGAAAACGAGATTGGTGAAAATTCTGAATATTTTATTCCATCTTTATGCTGAAAACCAAAAAAATGAAAAACCACCTTTAACCCTTAAATATCATCATTTTCCCCTTATATTTTGTTTAGCCTTGATGAAAAGGCTGTAAATAGTCATTATTGAAAATTTTTCATTTTGATTTGTGTTTGGTTGAGATTTTACAATACAATTTAGGGAAGATAGAAATTTCCATGGTATAAAAATGAATAAATTGAATGTTAAACCCCAATCAAAATAAATTTTGACCCCTCCCCTAGACAAAAGAGTCGAGCCTGTAACCATTGAACTAGATTTAATTTAAAGAACAATAACAAATCTCCACCTCAGACGTGTTTCCTTGGGGTAGGAGTGAGGGGGCCTTGGTTGGTCGCGTGAACAAAAATGGGCCCCAAAATTAAGAAAAAATGACGAAAATGGCCATCTTCTGGGGGTGACAAACTTTGTTGAAGAAAAATCCCCGGGAAGGGTTGAGGGGACGTCCAAGATATACCCAGGATCCCAGAAAAATGAAAGCGGTGACAAATACATTCAAGAAATTAATAACGGTGCAACATAACGTCGCTTGAGCCAGAAAAAATATTCCACGTTTATGACGAACAGTGTATTATAAAAAAGAACCCTTTTTCCTTCACAGTTTCTTTTTGTAAACCCAATTTTTTTAATGCCCTTTCTAGCACTTATGTTTTTAAAAATTATTTAAAACATGTCAATCTATTTGCAATTGGTATTTAACATCATCATGGGGGCAATAATTTTACACTTTGCTTTAAGTGTGTAATAAAACTTTAATGGTGCTGAAACTTTAAATGTTGCTTAAACTCAAAAATGTACTTTTTCTTTTAAAAGGGGGCACTTTTAATCTCTCAAAATCAAGATATTGAACAGCATATTAGTAAATTAAAATGCTACTTTTATACCCAGCCCCTCCCTATCCAATAAATTTTGCTCATTATGCCACTGAGGTAAAGGGCCCCCTTTTCAGAAAAAAAGTGCCCCCCCCCCACTTTCAAATTCGTTCTGCAGCCTCTGAATACAGATTATTGTTCATAAATTCATTTTGTATTTAACATGGGCGCCACCCCCTTGCTTCGTGTGTTTACACGGATAGCCCTAAAACGTTTTAAATTGCATGCCTAAAAACGAATTAGACTGCTGGAAGCTCACCTCCACTTCCAGTTTACAGCTGGGAATTTTTTTAATTGATCGCACGAATTTGATTTCATGCACATTGATGAAATTCACTGCACATAAACACTTTTGATCGCACATAAACGAATACGAATGGTCATTAACGATTATGAAAGAACATAAACGAAATCGATTGCTCTAAACGTTAACTTAAATTACCGATAGCCCCGCTCCCGGAAGGTATCGTTTAAATTGACTGAACATTAACGAATACGATTGAAAAGAGTTTAAAATCGACCGGGAAAACCTATAATAATGTGCATAAAACGGAGTAGGGGCTAAATCAAGGTACTATCAGATAATTTATTCGTTTTTGTTTTGGAAACTGATTCTGATTCCCATCTTCTGGTGAATTCAAATTCATTTTGGGGCATGCATATTCGAAATAACTGTATGCAAATTATGTTAGGTTCGGGTAGGAAAATAAAATTTGGGAGGGGGCCGCGAAGTGTATTTGTCACAGAAGAGGCTGATCATGGGGGAAGGGGGAGGCTGAACTTGCAACAAAAAAAACAAACATAAGCTGATTAAAATGTCTGCGTTTTTATCAGTATATCTATTCAACAACTATAATATGTACTGTCTGCTCGAAAACGTAATGTCTACACATACACACACACACAAAAAAAAAATAATTAAAAAAAATAATAATGTGCATAAAACAGAGTAGGGGCTAAATCAAGGTACTATCAGATAATTTATTCGTTTTTCTGTTTTGGAAACGGAAAAGGCAAAAACGGAATATTGAGCAAAAACTGATTCTGATTCGTCCATTCGTAAAATTCCCGTCTTCTGGTGAATTCAAATTCATTTTGGGGCATTCATATTCGAAATAACTGTATGCAAATTAAGAATGTTAAATCGTTCGGGTAGGAAAATAAAATTTGGGAGGGGGCCGCGAAGTGTATTTGTCACAGAAGAGGCTGATCATGGGGGAAGGGGGAGGCTGAACTTTCAAAAAACAAAACAAAACAAAACCAAAAACAAAACAAAACAAAACAAAACAAGAACAAAACAAAACAAAACAAAACAAATCAAAAACAAAAAACATAAGCTGATTAAAGGTTTGCAGGCAAAAATATTACATTTCTAGTTTTTGAGAGGATATAGTAGTATATCAATCAGCGGCGTAAATCCGTGTCAAGGAGTGGGGGGATGAGCAAAATAATTTGCCAACTTGTCGCGATCTTGTTTGGCATACACAAGCACTGTAGTGACACAAGAAATATAGCAGTGGCAGTGACGGATTTGAGAGGAAGGGGTGTGAATATAAGTTGTCTTTGAATGTATGCTTTTAGCTTATGACTGCCTTGATGACTGTTCATTTTAGTAATGGAAAAACTAATGCGAACGCGAAGCGCGAGCCGAAAATTTAAAAGTTGGATGTGTTTGTGCATTAAAGGTCCTGTATAGTATCTGCGAGCGCGAAAAAATAAAAACGAAAAAGGGCACTTTTCTGAAAAGGGGGACACTTTATATCAAAGGCATAGATCTAAAGAGAAATTTATTCGGAGAGCGAGTAGATACGAAGAAAATTTGTCTTTGAATGTGCTTTAAAGAATCATAACGGCTGCCTTGATTCCAGTTTATTTTAGTAATTGAAAAAGTAATGCGAGCGCGAAGCGCAAGCCTAAAATTTTAAGGTAAATGTTTGAGATATTTGTGCATTGTAGTTCCTATTTACTATCAGCGAGCCGAAAATTTTAAGCTGAAATTGAATATAGTATCCGCGAGCGCGAAAAAAAACAACAACAAAAAATACACAGTAGAGGCGGCGTAACGGATTTGAAAGTGGGGTCTCGCTGAAAAAAAGGGCACTAGTCTTTTTCTTAAAACAAAAAGGGGGACACTTTAGATCAGAGGCATGTAAAGACCTAAAGAGAAATGTATTCAAAGAGGGAGGGGGTACGAAGAAAATTTTTCTTTGAATGTATGCTTTTAAGAATCATAATGGCTGCCTTGATTCCTGTTCATTTTAGTGATGGAAAAAGTAATGCAAGCGCGAAGCGCGAGCCCAAATGTTCAAGCTAAAACTTGGAAATTATCAATCCTATTTAGTATCAGCGACTGGAGAGCGAAGCGCGAGCAAAAAAAATATTTTTTTTTTTAGAAGATACATTTTACATGCTTTGTTAAAAAAACAGCGATAGAAAACGAATCCACAATCTTTGTTATGAAAATTTTGTGGGCTGCAGGCCCCAATTAAGCACTCCACCAACCTAGCCCGCACACAATTAAATTAATGTTTTTGAATATAATGTAAACAACACCCTTCCCTAAGGTTTGTCCCCAGACGAGGAGAGGAGTCGTATTGGGTTTTGACAGACGTGTATCAATCAGATACATTGGATCCAACCTTTTTATACTTACATTACTGTTTGTTACTTAGTGCGAGGTCGCATAGCATAGCGACCGAGCAGAAAAATTTGGGGGTTTTGGAGAAAAAAAGATGCATTTTTGAGTATTGAGAGCGCTATTTTAATCAATAACACAATTATCTTTTATTATGTTTACATCTCAACGAAGATTTAGCGATGGTTTCTCAATGGTTGAATTGTAATGAATTATTATTGAATCCCAAAAAATGCGAATTTATTCTTTTTGGATCTAAACGTAAATTAATGCCCTATGCAAATGCACAAATTTGCATTAATCGAGTAACTGAATGTAAATATTTAGGAGTGATTCTAACCCCATCACTTAGTTGGAATGCTCATGTAAATTTTGTGAAATCAAAAACAACTAAAAGCTTATATTGCCTTCATATGAAAACGTGAACAATCAAAAAGGACAGTGTTATTTGATACCAAACACGCACAGTTCCACTACAGTGCACTAACGACCAGAAAGAATCTTACGGGAAATGTGTGTACTGGGTATAGACTCTCTCTACGTCTGACCTTCGATATCGCGATAAACAATGCACTGCATAAGACCGTGTAAAAGGAGAGTGCAAGCTGTGCAGTCAGGATCGAAGTATTTTATCATGATATTTTTTTTTATGATATCAAAAACGCGGGGGAAAATATTGACCAATCACAAAGAAGTTAAAATCATTGGAAAGAGAAATTAATATATTTACTTCACTCAGCGTAACTAGGAAATCGATGCGCTGCTGAATTTTACAGAAAGCTTTTAGTGACTGCTGTTTGACCAAAATATCATTTTCACACAGAAAAACGACCCAAAAATGACTAAAATGGGAGATTCTAAAGCTCAAAACGCGAGGGTTAGGGGTAAAAAAATATTCTTCCCAAGGTTTTATCTTGTTTTATATACATTAACCCTCATAAAACCTGTGTAACTAAGTAAATGATCTTCTCGATTTTTTTTTATTCCAGTATATTCAACAAAACTCCCGTTTTTCGGGCATTCCTTCCATTGACAATCGGTGCGTGAAAATTGTTTTCCTAGAAAGAAGCCCCAACGTTTTCATATGAAACGACTTAGACCTTACATTTCGCAAAGTACCGCCATCATGCTTTATAACATATCAATTCTAGTTGTAAACTTAAGGGGAAGAGGGCGCTATCACTCTACGCAAAGCGAACGCGGCCATAGACTTTTTGTATTTTGAACAGTTTTTTCACTTTGTTTTCTGGATTATGGCGAGCAACTACCCTTTCAAAGAAATGATCAATTTGATTGAGTACGTTCACAGTCTGAATTTTTCAGAAATAGGGATAACTTATTGCAAAGGGGAAAAAAAGTCCTGTCACTTGAATCAATTCGAAAGCCTGGTCAGAACATATTCCTGTACAATATGGCAATTTTGAGCCCAGAACAGCTCATGCGCTTCAAAGTCTTGCTCCTCAATGACGCATAATTAATATTTACACTTTAATGATCACAACGTTTTTTAAAAGGTTGATTCTCAGTTTCCATTAATGGTATATTTATTTCAATTGGTTAAAAAAAGTCCTGTCACTTTGAACTATTATAAGAGATTTTTTTTCTCGATTGGTCAATGTTTACGCAAATCACATGCATATCGCATAGAAAATAATGCGAACGGCGTCTTAGCGGATCTCTTGGTTTGGAGCATCAATCTATGTAAAATACAGGTTCTGATTACAACTTCAGCACAATCATGTTATAGGCTTTCCATAATGTCTTTTTCCTCCATCTGGTCTGAAGCATCTACTAATTAAAACCATGAAGAAAAGTTCATAAATTTCTTTCACCTCCACGCAGTATTTGCTCCTCACCGGACGGGCGATCCCATTCGACTGCAGGGGAAGTCTTCTTACGCGAGTTTTTTTTTTTATGCGCTAATTAATAGCAGCCACGAAGCCTACGTTACGTGCGTTTTCTTTAAAAGCATCTAGATGTAACTTTGCCACTGGCAGCTAACGACACACAACATCCAAAAGCCATCAGAATAATTTGTATATTCTCATCCATCATTCGTTTCAATTAACTTCAATACCAATATTAAACCACAATATTTAATTCAATATTCGGGTGGGAGGGGAGGGGGGGGGGGGGGGGGAGTAGCCGGCCAGATAGACCGAGCCTGCATTTATTCAGAAGTTTTGTTCTCTTTTAAAGTATATATTATATAATTTCTGACGCTCAAATTATATCAAATATAAATTATATGTAAATTTTATAAAATAGGCCTACAATACACATTGGCTTTCAATATCCCAAAACCCGCCCAGAACATGAGGTATGATCTTTGACCATCCAGTGATATTTTATTTCATCCCATCGATTAAACATTATGGTTTATATATGCTTTATACATCCAACATAACAAACCTGAACAATAATTTTATTGAAAGAAATCGTTCAAATATTATATAACTACGATGTATATATAATTTTCTTCTGAATATCAAATGATCTCAAAACCAATTCAAATTGTTAACATGGCCATGCGTTTTTAATTGGGCCAGTTTCGTGTGAAATGATTTTTGCAACATGGAAATTGTGTCTTTTTTTATTTTGCATCTACTACAACCCTTATACATAAAAGCATATATTTTAGAAGGAATTAACTGAGGATTTCAGAAAGCTCTTAAAATTAAGGATGGATGGTATAACGGAAATGGGCGTTGGCGCTGCTGTGTGCATGGTGGGCGTCGTTGGGTGGTAGTCTCATAGCCATGGTTTAGTTAACCCTAGGTTAGACCACAGAAATAGAGAAAGGAGAAGGACTATAGCGAGACGTGCGGTGTCGCCGCGAGCTGGCTGGTGTCACGTGATCAGCGCCATCTTGCTGGTCGTATACTCGGCGTTTGTTGTTCATAACATCTACCGAGATTTGATTTAGGGTCAAGATAAAATGTACGCTTTGGGCACCATCATGCTTTCATATGTGGCTGTGAACGGCTAAATCAGAAGCGTAAAGGAATGTGGGAATTCTTTTTTCACAGGTAAATTGTTAAATAAATTTGATAACTTATAAAGGAAAACTTTGAAACAAATCGTGGACAAGGGAAAGCCAATTGTGGCGTGTAGTCCCATATACTCGAGTTGCTGTATTTTGGGGGGCTCTTTTGTAGAAGTTGCAGTTGCGTCATGTAAATCTAGGCTGACTCGAACCTTTTTACTATAAATTTACATGTAGTTTTAGGTTTTGAGTGATAGATCTAAATGATTATCCACTCGGTCCCTGCAGATATGGCTAAAGACTTTGTAGATCCTGAGGCTGAGATCATTTTCTTTTAAATTAGGTCAGCATTATTTAATGGTAAAGCAAAAGGGCCAAAACCATTTGGATTGTAGGACTACAAATGGTGTTACAGTTAGGGCCTAATTCGGTCCAGAGAGATTTGAAATGAAAATAAATTTAATTTTCACTAATAAGATACATATTTCTTTTAAATTTCTATTCCATAACAAGATGTTTGGATTCCTTTTGTAGATATAGGCCTATTCTTGTGTTTGTTTTTTTTCGACTGAAAGTTCCAAAGATTTTTTTTTTTTCTGTTTTTTTTTTTTTCAGCGCATAGAGACTCTCTATATAAGTAACATTTATTATTATTATTATTTATTATTGATAAGTTAAATAGTCTCTAATTTGGATTATTTATTCCCCCCCCCCCCCCATCTCATTTATCAACATTAGATTTCCTCATCGGAATCCTGCCCTTTCGAAGGACTGGCTGTTGAAAATTAGGTGGGATTGCTGGGAACCTGCAGTGCGAGGAATGCCTGGATGTGTTGACAACTGGTGAGATAGTTGAAGGAAGTGTTCTCGAGAAGCGAAACAGAGGAGGTCTGGTCAGAGCACCACCAGATGTTACAAGATCTGTGATACCATGGAGAAGAGTCCGCAGAGGTTGCTCACTACAAGTGGTGGTGATTTGCCAGTCAGCTGGTATATCGCATGCTATGTATACGACCGTCTTGGGAGAAGTCGGCAGCCTGTCTGGTCACATGTTGGATTTCCCACCAGATAATAACCATGTATATGTACAATGTACTTGTGAAACAGGTGACAGCTACATACTTGAAGATACAAATGTTACATCTTACCCATCGCTTCAATGAAAAACTGTTTGGACCTGTCGTTAGAAAGCAGTTGACAAAGCTAGATTTATTTTGCCATCAGTGAATGGAATGTCTCATGTCCAACAGTATTTTAGACAACTGTGTCACTATTACAAATGATTACAGGTTTTGTTGAGCCAATTTGAACTTTTTTACAGTTAATTTTCGCACACAATTATTTGCAATTGTTATATTTTCTGGCCTAAAATATCTCTGAGATATCAGTTCATAAAATAGTGAACAGGATTCCATGTAGAAGATATTTTGGTACATTGAATTGGATTTTATACACTTTTTTCTGTATAGAAACATACCAGTAATACATATGTTTTACTATAATAGGTTTAAGTTTGAAAGATGAATTGGTACAAGCCATATATGCAATCATTCATGTAGTTGTACATGTACAAGGACTATATATTATGACATTGCTTCATCTTGCTAGTGGGAATATTGTTAATATTGAATTTGAAGTTGTTTTACAATTCAAGAACAGTCCAGTCGCCTTCACATCGAGCTCAGGAGCAAGCCAAATACATGTATCTTGTAATATTACAAAATATATGGGTAGAATGTATTTGTAAACAAGATTTTTGGAATGGTCTCTTACAATGTATCTTTGCACAGCTAACATATATATATAGTGGGAGATAACTCTACATGTCAATCATTTTAAGCAGGTCCATGCAATATGATGTTCAGATTAGATGATCAAGTCATGAACAGGTACTGGTACAAGCTGTGCCTTTTCAATGACAAGATTATATGTAAATATGAATGACTCAGGATGTACATGTACCTGAGTTTATTTATTTCTTGAATGATGAAGTGGAAGCCATAAATGTGTGGAATGTTTGCAGTTATTTTGTCTTGCTTTATTTAATATATATATTTTTTTCAATAGTTATCCGCTACATCAGTTCTAAGATATATGTTCATTCATGTTAACTATTAATTACACTTGACTCCTTATCTACTTCTACAAGGTGCTTGGGAGCAAGCCAAATATCTTGCATCCAAATCTTATTACATGTACTGAACGCAAAAATTTGAACATACATGTACATGTACTGTGTTTATTTTTAAGTAAGACTTTGAGAACAATTTGTCCCCCTAAGTCTTGTACCCGCTGCACGTTTTAACAAGACTGGAATATCTGTCATTATAAAAATACCAGATGCAATACTGTATGTCAACTGTTTAATCAAGTTACGAACAAGTACATATAGAAGGGCATGGTTTTCCATATCACAAGACTAATTGTGTCCAACACTGTTTACAAGTAATTTGTACTTCAAAAATTAAGATGTACCTGCAATAAGCATAATTTATTTTGATAAATACAAAAAATGTAAGCTAGCTGCAAAATATACATGTATGAACATGTTTGCCGCATCATATAGATATACAAATATAAAATAAAGGGGGGAAATAAATTTTCATCAAACTGTATTTCATAGATTTATTTTGTTTTGTTTGAAATATAAGTGACATTCTGTCTGAAAAGTGAGTTCTTATAAAAGATTTGGAGAGAGAAGCAATGATATTTACAATCATATTGTGAGAGAGATTATTCAATAATACTTGGATGTACAGTTATAAAAGTAGAGAGAAAATAAGGAGTAAACAGAGAATGAGGAGTAGAGAGAGAATGAAAGGGACATTAGGAGATAGATTTTCAGGTATTAAAAAAAAAAAACAAAACAAAACAAAAAAACAACAAACAAACAAAAAACATAGGGAGAAAAAATTGATATCTACATTAGTATAAGATTCTTGAAATGGTTCATATAGGCCAACCTGTTATTTAATATATGTGCTGTTAAAAAATAATAAGCCGAAAGAATATGTAGTGAATGTGTCGGATATAATGGATAGGAGAGAGAGAGAGAGAGAGAGAGAGCACACGATCAATAAGATTTTTCATTATTCTTATTTTATTTTTTTAAGAAAAGGGATAGAAGATAGGTAAACAGACTGAAAAAGAAACAAAACAACAAAGTAAAACAAAGAAAAAACGTCACATTATGAGAGAGAGGGGGGAAATGTCATCATTAGATCACTGATCTGTAAATTCTGTATACAGATCCGTGCAATAGATAAAGGTCTACAACAGACTAGCAAAATGGCGGCGCGTTCACTCAAGCGTGAATCCCCGTGCTTGAATTGGCGATGCGCTCTGTGTGCACAGTGTATGCCCATGAGCGTTCTCCTTTCTCTATTTCTGTGGGTTAGACCACACTTTTATGGAGTGCCAGTTGTCAACTCATTAACCAGGTAAAAAATATTCTAGTCCGGCAGCAAAAGTTGTCATATGTGTCATGAGATGAGAAGATTGGGAAAGTATGAAAATACAATGAATTTTAATAAATTGGTTGCTCTGCCATGATTATAGAAGATAAGATAAAACACAGTACTCCATAGAAGTGTGGTCTAAATTTCTAGTTAAGACTGGGGTTACACCTAGGTTTAATTATCAGAATACCACATGTTAAGTTTACATTTGGCAAAATATGACATTTTTTTGTCTTAGAGACAACAAAAACAAAACTAGGACTGAATTGCTATTTAGTCATCGAAAATACCATGAAATAATTAAATCAACCTATATAGATGCCTGTCCTATACATAGCATGTCATTCTTCAAATAGATGGATGACCTCTTTGACGCGCCGAAGGCCCCAAAAAATTAAACACCTACCCCCCCCCCCCCCCCCGCTTATCGATCGACCACGCGTGACAATGAAAAAATGTACCAAATCTGAAATTCTGATTTTGCCCCCCTCCCCCCCCCCCCCCCCCCCCCCTGTAATGAAATCCTGGATCCGCCACTGTGGGGAGACGGGTATGGAAGTTACACGGGTCAGTTGTTACAGTGCTCAGTGTGCTAAGTTGGAACAAGAGAGTTCGTGCTAACTGGCATCTATATACAGCTACACATAGCTGTGATGAACTCCCGGTCGTAAGGTTTCTCCGTTGTTTTATTAAAAAATAAATTAACAAAAACCATTTTTTACAGTTCCAAGTGAATTTTTGACAAAAAATTTAAATTTGTAATAGTTTTTACAACTGAAGGCACATGATGATTGTCTGGTATTGTGATATAGTACATGTATGTCACACTAATATACCCCTGAGCCATGCCCTGCATTTCTGCCTCAGGCTTTGCTACAGTTGATTTTATATGTACAAATCACCCATGGGGTAGGTTGTTACAACAACCTACCCCATGTCGACGTAACAACCTACCCCAATTACATACACATGTAAAGTAATTTTGTTTCAATTTTCAGGTGCTAATGTTTGAATATTCTATTATTGCTTTAGACTATTCTAGAGCTCTACTTGATCTACTGTTAACGATACAAGAAACTGGAAAGTTGAAACAAAAGTATGGTATAAGAGATTTACACATTGTAACAAATTATCCCGTGTGTTTACATAGTAACAATTTACCCCGTATCGTGTAACAACCTACCCTGTATACGGGGTAGGTTGTTAAGCTGTAGTTAATTAGTTTTTACATGTTTTCAAGTTTTATGTGCCTCGGGTTTTAGCCAACATAATAGGCTAACTACAGACCCAAAATGGAGTGTGTGAGTACTTTCATAAGAATTATCTGGCCCCAAATTTGAATTTTGTAACGTCCATATATACCCGGTCTCCCCTACGTACCTGCTGCTAGCTGCATGCAGTCGTCTACTTGTCTGCTCGCTTCTCGCCACCAGCGCACGTCGTTAAACCATATTCCTCTCCGCGGCCCGCTCTCCCCTCCTTAAATAATGGACGCGCCTTACTCATCTGGCGCAAGCGCACTGTGTACCGATTTAATGCTACGAAATGGTACACGTTAGCTTTACATTTTACATGGAGTAGAATTGATATGTGATAGTACCTTGATTCCTTTGGGCCCCTCTCGCTTGGTATTTATTTCTTTTTTGCTTTTTAACAGGCTCGTATCTATGATTTCGCACCCCGGGGGCCAGACGTGATTTTGGTGCCCCTGATTACTTTTTAAAAAATGGCGCCCCCCCCCCTGGTATTATGCTAGAGGTTACACAGGCCTAATTACTTCGAAGACACCAAAAATGTGAGTGCGAGCCAACCCAAAGACAAAATAGCTAATTTCAAATGCCAGATTGACGAAAATGTATTAATTTGTTTGGTTTTTTGACACCGATTCCCAGGAAAGCAAGACTTGGACACTCTTTGCACAAATGGGAAAGATCTAGGCAGTTGTTTTGGAACTATATGACGCGGGTGATTGTAGAAGCCAATTTACTGCCTCCAACTTCCTATCCAACAGTGTCCGCGAGAGGGCGCTATATTTGCTTGAAAATTGAAAAATCGAGCTGGCTATGCCTATGTTTTGAGACTAACAGTGAGAAGATGAGTAAATTGTCTTTAAATTACTACTAGACATTAGTTAGCCCAATTTTCACCCTTTTCTTTACTAACGTTTCGAAATCTAAAATTAACACACGAGTCAATGGGGAAATATTTACCGCTGTGAAACCTATAAGCCTATATGGGACCGAGAGGGCGCCATTGGTAAGTTGAATAAGGCTAAAAAAAAAAAATAATAACTCGTACTCACTCATTGTACCCACTGTGATTATACTACCCAAAAGTGTTTCTCACGAGTGTAATCAAAACGCTACATGGTGACATTCTTTGGACAATTCCAGAGATAAGGACATTGGAACAACAAATTGCAAAAAGGGACTTTCGACGTAGAAATTCACGCTACTCGCTCCCGGGTCAACCGTAAGTTCAGTCCCATCTATACATTTCTGTGTAATGCATAGTCAGTTTAAGGGCAGTTCCAGCGTTACGGACATTACATTTCAGACAGTTTTTTGCTACTTCAAAAGGTCATTAAGATAACATAACTCTTCTATTCTGAACTCATAACATGGAATCATAAACCCTAAAAACTATAGATTATAAACTGTGCAAGTTTCAATCCATTTTCGTACATGTTGTGGTAGTTACGGCTTACACCATAGTCTAACCACTTAACTTGTTACACTTATGCATCGGTCAACTATAGTGACCTTGCACCGCGGAGGGGCCCTATACGGCGGAAGCTCACTCCAGTTGACCGCACGATTTTATGCCTGTTTTTAAAAATAAAATACACATTTATACATTTAAATATGGGTACAACATGATAGTTTAGCCTATATATGTACATTATATGCTATTTTTTAAGCTCTAAAATCATGAAACCTATTATAAAATAACTGGGGAAAACCTCACCGCTTTGCGTGGATCTGCTCTCCGTGGGATCTTGCAGGAAAGAGAATTTTTCTCTTTAGAGCATTAGTCTCGTATATAGGCGTCTTAATTTTATCACTCATGCGATTAAAACAAGCAATGAAATTTATTTTGGCTAACGTTAGACTTCCTTTTGTACCAGCCACTAAAAGTGAAAAAAAAAGTATGGATATGATGTATAATTGATTTTTAAGCATCAAGATAGGAGGAGTGTTCTCGCTCTCCGCACACCGCAACCCCATTCTCGTCTTTGCTCTTTTCTCTTTTATCTCCTCGTAGACTACGGTTTTTTCGCTGCTACACGCTTGGGTACTTTTGTAACAGCGGTTTGTGTGGGAATAGAGAACTTTCTGCATGATGGGTATGGTCGGAGTCAATCTGAGTTTGCAGGTGCCTACGCGTGCACTCATTCACAGACTCAACTTCTCTCCGTCCTCTTTGGAACTTCTGCTCTCTCTTGAAGAATGCTCTCACCATAGCAAAGACAAAAAATAAAGAACAAAAAAAAGGCGTGGTTCGCTCGATTCTCACTAGATTATACTGGCATGCTGCCATCAAAATATAAAAGATTTAGAGATAAATGAAGCAAATATAACAAGACTTCACTACTGGATAAAGATCGCGACCTCCATACGCAAGACACCCCCTGGGGAAAGTAAAGAAAATAGAAAGAGAGGAGGAGAGAACAAGAGAAGGGAAGGGTGCGAAGAAAGAATAAAGAAGAGAGAGAAAGAAAAGGAAGGAGAGATGAGGGTGGATAGATTCTGTTATGTCTCTCTGACCAAGAAATCCTTTTCTTACTGATACTGATAGTGACTGCTAGCAAGGTTACTCTATACGTCAGAGTACAGAGAGTATGTACGCTTCCTAGCCAATACCTGATGGACAAAGGCAAATAAAAATTTAACACCATACCCCCCCCCCCCAAAAAAAAAAGAAGAAAAAAAGAAAAAAAGAAAAAAATGAAAGCCAAAGATGGAAATTAAAGACCAGCTCGATTTATAATTAATGATGGGCCAAAAAAATTAACACCTACCCCCCCCCACCCAAAAAAAAAAAAAAAAAAAATTGGGGGGGGGGGGGGGGAGACCGGCCCGACTTTACGCAATGAATGTTACCCCGATATTGACTGAACCTGATGACCTTTATTGATGGGCCCCCAAAAAAATTACACCTACACCCCCACCCCCCCCCCCCCCCTCCCCCGGCGACATTTATGAAGGTAAAAAAGAAATAAACACTTACCCTCCCCACTCAGCCCCCCCCCCCCGTGAAAAAAGAAAATGATGCATGACAGGGGGGAAAACGGGTGTACGCAAAATCTAGAATTCCAAATTTGCCCCCCCCCCCCCCCACTCATTGAAATTACTGGCATCTTGAAAAAATCTATCTATAGTAGAAATATTGTTACAGTGGTACTTCGTGATAAAATCTATTCAAATAAAAATCATCTGTGGGCCTGGAAGAAAGCTAGTCCTGTAATGAGGTCAATTAAGTTCCGCGGGTCACACTTGTTTACTATTCGTAAACAAAACATTGTCCATTAACAAGATAGTCAATAACAAAAAATTCTCGTAATATTAATGTCTTTATTGAATGACGGTTCTTCCTCATTATTATCAAGCTCTTTAGGCTGCAAGCCCTTACGCTCAAAGACTCCTAAGTCATTGCAACGGTCATTTGTAGCTGGGCCGCGATCTCACTCATGCCACTTGCTCTATGAGCAATTTCCGGTGTGTGAAAAAATAGTAAGATAGACCTTCAACATTGTTCCATATATTTTGAAATGTCGGCGGGCCTCTAACTCACTCATTAGAGAGATTTCATGTTATAGATCAGGTGAGTGTAAAATCAATTATAATTTATAATGAATCATTTAGTTAATATGATAATTAAATTTAGGAATCGGGGGCCGCCGATGCAAAAATGCTTCGATCCGTTCGAAGTTAGGTTTGCACGCATATGTGTAGTCTAACGCACTTACACTTATGCATGGTCAATTCATAATTGACCTTGCACTGGGAAGTACCTTATTGTAGCAGTTTTCTTCCAATGGAAAGTCAATGCAGAAAAGTGTCTTGAGCACCTACAGCCAAGTCAAGGTGGCATATCCAAAAAGGGTCTAAAAATTCTACTAAACAAAATTTTAAAAATCTAATGGAAGAATTATATTGCAATGAGAGTATAGGTTATCTTAATTTATCTTGAGGTAGGTTTAAAGCTGGTTTCGCTAATTATTATTGAGAAGTTTCCTCATCAACCAAGAGGGCGACAGACAGCCATTTTACAGTACTGACTAATGTTGGTTTGCAGCTGTATGTGAGTCTAACGTTAGTCTCTAGAGTCTAATCGATCTAACAAGTTTCTAGCTATAATCATGTTAAATTTAAAATTGGCTGAAAATGAGAAAAAAGATACTATATGAGTGGCCAAACACCCTATCAAGAAAAAAATTGAAAAAAAAAAAAAAAAATTGGTCATTTTCATGCAAAAAAAAGTGATTTTCTCTCCCCTTTTTTATACAGAAATCTTAATTGGAAAATGTAATTAGACAGATTAATCAGCCGTTAATTGCGCGCGTGTAGTGCGTTAGAGACTAAGTCTTCGCTGCAGACTCTCATCACAGTGCAAGCAAAGAGAGTGCAGCGCGGCAGTGGCAGAAACGCGGCGGTGGGAGCGCCGGGCGGCGCGGGGGGGCGAGTAGGTGTCGCGCTGTTCACGTTGTGTTTGGTTGGCTCGCGGTACGGTAGATTAGAAAGGAACCCGAGACGAGACAAGACAAGTGCAATATTTATTATTCAAATCATCCAGAGAGAGATTTAATTTTTCATTTATTTATTTCTATATTTTTTTAAGGGAAGAATAATCCCCCAAAAAAAACAAAAACACACAACATTCACACACCGCCCTGCCGAGCCCCAACTAAACAAAGTTTTCCATTTTTATATTTAAAATTTAATCTATGCCTAACAACACTATTTTAATATTTATTAACACCAAACCGATGTCTAGATTTGACGAGACTAATAATCCGCTTAATTAATTAAGAACGTGTGTTGTAGCAACGCCGTGTCATCAACACACAAACCGCATAGCAACACGCACGAGACATCCAGCTAATTTGCTCAAAACATGAAAACCCATCTCAGAAGGTCCATTTTGGAGGTTAAAATTGCTTCTTGGGGCATACGTGGTCTCGCCAAAAATCTGTTTTAAAAAATCCAAAACTATTTCAAATCTTGATTGAATCCATTTCGGAGACTGCAGAATTGTTGCCGAATAAGCTGAAAATATACATTATGTCCAAAAGTCGGTGAAAAAGAGCAAAAAATTGACTTTTGAAGATGAAAATTTGGTTAGAATTCATCTTACCGAATGTGTAAAACATGCAGCGACGACAAACAGCTTGCTAGAGAGAACTGTAAGTAGTTCCTTTGTTGTTTATCCCAATATAATTTATGTAGGACCGCATCACTTTATACAAAAGGAGATCCCTCCACCCTGTAAATTTCCATGGCATCTGATCGCATACAAGGCTTGAGCAC
>CALNVZ010003433.1:49346493-49362610 GCA_940671915.1 Paracentrotus lividus | reverse complement strand
AGCACATACGTACAAATCTGATGTACGTGCGCACGCAAAAATCGCGTACGAAACTAGCGCGCCATCTAGTGCCGAGTGACCATAACTAGTTTAACTGTTACGTTAGAAGTTAGATCTACTGTTAGATCTAGATCTAGGGTAGTGCGCCCAGTGCCCGATTCCGTCCCGGTAATCGGTTTTTAACTACTTCAACATCTTTCACAAAAAGATCACAAACACATCAGCCTTCAAACTTTCACAAAACAATCATCAAACATTCATCAAACACACCACCAAAAATCACACGATCAAAATATAAAACGAGATTGCAAACTTACTCTGAATTGTACGTCATCACGGAGATATTTCCACTTTAGCGTTTCTTAGCTTAGCGAAAACGCTAACGGGTTGGCCGCTCTTCCGGGTTGCGTAATGCTGTGCGCTGCTACCATGAATTTAATCTTCGGTCGCAGCGAATTTTTTCATCTCGCCCCACATGTTTTGCAATCCTAAAAAAACCACACACCCTTGTCAAGAGGGGGCGCTAGCCACAATTCGGTTATAGCGAGACATTGAGTGCAGCGCCTACACATTATCGGGGTTTTGTGTTGTGACGCTTCGCATTGCGATCGAAACGCATAGGGAAACAACGCGTAACCGAATACTATTCTGCAAAACCGATTGCCGGGCGGAAAACATCTCATTCTATCAGCGATATTTTTTTAGCCATATTAAATATTTTAAATGATTTTGATAATCTTTTAGAGTAGAATTTTTTTTGTTCTTCTGGTGGGTGGATCGTCAGATAAAGGAGGTAAGTTTTCATATTATCGCCGATTTCCCCTTAAGGCACCGAATACTGGCCGTGCTACCCTATATCGTAACCGTTACGGACATTACATTTTTGGGACAAGACTTTTTACATACTTTTACATTCATTGAAAAGTCTGTGAGTTTAGGTACACAGTAAGTTCAATGTCCACATAAATTTAAAGGTAAGGAAATGTTTCATTGGATTAAAGTTGAATTTAATGAAACAAATGAGACATGTACCCTCTAGAGCCACAATTGGGGCCTAACGGACATTACATTTTAAGCATTACGGACATTAAAAATTTGTCCACTTTCATTAAGTAGAAGGGGTTACATGTTAGTGGTAATATTTTGTATTCTTTTCACCTGGATGGTAATTGATACACATTCTAAAATGTTGCAAAAGCATTTTCATGAATTTTTTTATTTTATTGGTTGCCTATTTGTTTGGTTTAATCTGGAACTTTATTAGTTTGTTGATTTGTCTATTTCATGGGAATCAAAAAGAATTATTTTATGTCTACAATGGAAAAATAATCCATAAAATGACATGTAGTTTATCTTTTGAATTTGTATAATAATATTTTAACTCAAAGTCAAAAGGAGCCTGAGCTTTCGATCCTAGCAGAATCTTCGTCAGAGACAAAATGACACAGAAAAGTAGGGAACAAACATGGATATAGAGAAAGACAGAAAAAAGCTACACCTAAGTGGCAAACCTAGAAGAAGAGAACAAAGGGAACAAAAGGGGGATGTAAAAGGTGTGAAGAAGCCAGCCAATCAAAAAGCAAGAAGAGGTGTGATCATACAGCAAACTGGAACAAAAGAGAGATGATTAGCTGGGAGAGGGAGGTGGGAGTAAACAAAGAAGGGATTAGAGTAGAGGATAAGGGGCTGAAAAGAGTGAAAGAAGAGAGGCCAAGGAAAATATTTTAACTCATAACATCTTAAAATGTAATATTAAAGAAGTGTTACGGACATATTACACTTTTCATACTCTTGAATATGGCCGTGTGTTATAAGTTCGCCGCCTTTTGCGTTACATGCCAATTTCACTACAAATGGCACGTTTTCACTTCAAAGACCTGTATTTCAAAAAGTATACACCCTAATATATCAAAACTATACATTTTCTGAAAGGAAATTCCTCAATGAATCTAAATCTGCATTTAAAAATTAAACCAGGTGCAAGATAAAAAAGTTATTAGGAAAAAATTCAGGAAATTTAGATTTTTAGATTTTCCATTGTTTTTATCGTCAAGTCATCTGTAATCACCCAAATATTAATAATATTATTATATTCTGGTAGAGAATAATAAGACCTTTCAAACAAGGTACATGTATAATTCCTTATGGTTTACAATTTTAGAATGAAAAATATAACAAGCTGAAATTTAGCCCTGCAAATAGAGCTTTTTTCAAATTCATAAGGGGGTTGGGTCCTGCCAAGTACTATCGCACCATCAAACATATTGTTGAAGTGATATGATAGTATGAAGCAGTTTAAAAGCTTCAATTTGGTGCTAAATTCACAATCGTAGGCTAAAATTTGGCCGAGATATTGCAGTTTTCCCAACGGTACTACAATATCTCTAATTGCCAATGGCTTTGGACAGGAGGCATTGCCTTTTTAGGTCAAATAACGATTGTTCAGTCTTCCTGGGTACTATTGTAACATCAAACCTATTGTTCAGTGATTTCGTGGTATAAAGCAGTTTATAAGTTTCAGTTTGGTACCACATTCACAGTCAAAAGCCAAAATTTGGCAGAGAAATTCAAGTTTTCCCCAAATCAACCACAAAATGTAAAATTTCCCATTGGCTTTGTACAGGCGGCACCACCCCTACTGTCCTAAACTTGAACCATTGTAACTCCACCAGAATGTTACCTAGAACAATGAAACTTCACAGGGAGCTAGCACAGTTACATAGCTTCAAAATGAGATCAAATTTGTTACATAAACTTTCATACTTTGGAAAATATTGACAAATTAATTCTGAAAAATAGCAAAAAGCATAACAGCACCACCCTATTTGGGTGGCGAGTTCATAACACACGACCATATACCCTAAGCTGAGCCTAACTCTACACTAATAAACAACTTCTATTCTTATTGAAACTAATGTATATTGTTCATCGAACATTCAATATGATTTTTGGATCTTGAAGGATGCTTTTGCATTCTCCTTTTTCACAATTTGTTGTATTTACAAAGTCTTGTAAATATTAGTGTAGTCTTCACAAGTGTCAAAAAAGTCTTTTTCAGACATATCATTCATTCATTCTGCTTCCATGTCAGTTTGGAGGTAGATATGGTTACTTCTACCCACAGTAGAAGTAGGTAGCAATACTATGATTTTCCCTGTTCCACAAATTACTCCTTTTTTTCACTGTATAAAAAAAAATTTGTGAATCTTTGTCTCTTCAAAAACTTCATTGTGTACCCGTCAGTATGGATCCTTCTTATTTGTGCGACAAAGTACTTTGCAAATTTTGTTTTGTCTAAAACCCCACATGAAAAAAATATCCTAAAGGAGCAGTTGTCAAAGAAGTATGCATGTGGTTACACCCTTTCCTCATCCTCCTCTTGTCCTCCAATGTCACTTAAGATGTGTCCACCAAGATTGCTCTATTTTGCTTCTGAGTACAGCTTGTAGTGAATGCATGCAGTGTTTACAAGTTTTAATTAATTGACTAAAGAAATGTTCAAAATCACCTGTAATGTCACAAATTAATGTTACTATTAAGGGCCAGCATCTATTTTATAGATTTCCATATTGAAGTATAAAATCAAAACAATATCCTGCAATCGTATGCTTTCTCATCTTTGCTACAAATGTGTAATGTCCGTAACGCAATGATGACGTAATGTCCGTAGCGCTTTTTTTCCATGAATTATGAAAAATTTATAAAAAACCTCTTGATTTGTTATGAGATAACATATTTTAGCTTTGCATTTGAATTTGCAACAAAATTGGACCATTACACAGGGTGCTATAAAAACTTATGTATCTAAAACGTTACGGACATTACACTTCAAACGCGATAGAAATAAAAAAGTTTGAAATGGCTATTTTTCAGAAAATATTTCAGTCCTTCCAAATTCCTGTTGGCAGATGTATAAATGGGTCCTGGAGCTTTATTATAACATCAGAATAATCACCTGAAAGTCATTTTATGGTAACATTTTTACTTGAAAACAAATATATGCAAAAAGCACTGAATTTTATGGCAATTTTTTTGGAAGAAACACCTTTTTTCAACAGCTGAAAAAATATGTTTTCCGACTTGGGAAACAATTTGTTTTATTATATCTTGTTGATATACGGTAACCCTTCCTGGATACTTTCCAGATTAAAACAAATTTGTTTCTCTATTTTCATTTTTTCACCCTTGGGTATCATTTTTCATGGAATTGCCCTTCAGCAGTTGTGAACGCTATATTAAAGGGAAAGTTCACCCTGGGTTTAAATTAGTTTTTAAAAATGCAGAAAAATAAAAGAAAATAATGAGTGAAGGTTTGGAAAAAATCGACCAAAAAATAATGAAGTAGGCCTAATGAATATTTAAAATAAAGTGCCTGAAATTCGACCACTTAAGCTTTTTGCAGCTCTAGACCTAGTTTGAAAATGAAAAATATATCATCTTTCATTTTCGACAGATATTAGAAGCATATTATGAGATATATTAGAAGCATTTTTATTTAAAAAAAGTCAGCACGCACTGCGCGCCGCTGAAATCTTGGCTCACTCGCCGCACCGGTAACACATCGTGCTCTGCCGACAGCTCGGGGCCGCGGATGAAAAGCAGATGAAAAGCAAAAATGCTCTGTCAGTCACAAATCATACATTAAAAAAAAGTTCAATGTTTATTTAGCATGTGCATGACTTAAAACTCACTTTAAAATCTCAGAAAGCGCAAAAAACCAGCTAAAACAGCCCACTTACTGTGTTGAAAATTTCAATGAGAAAGCTGTCTCTGCATGAACTATCGATAGTCAAACGATCATCATGTGTGCACGCAACATAGTGAGCCCTGTTACGATAGGGCTTCTGTACAGCAGGCATGGGAAATGCCCGCACGTGCGGAAAACAAGAAATTCACGGAAAAATCAAAGGAGGGCCGTTTGACTGTTACTTTGACAGGCCAATTTCTATGCCTCTAAAATCTAATTGTTTGTTTATTGGGGGACGATATATCAAGGACGTATGGATAGACACATAACTAAACAGCCATAAAATGCCCAAGACTCTGATTTAACGACACATGTTACCACTCAATATATAGGGGAAAAAAACGAGTTAAGTTTCGCTAACAATGCCTCAAAATGAGTACTAGAACTTCGTAACATTTTTAGGGGAAAATTTCTGGGTTATAGGAGGTTGATAATGACTTTTTCCCGTTCGTTACACTCGTAAACATGACTATACATAATCAATAATTCTGGAACAATTACAAAATCGAAAAAAACTCACGAAAACCTTGGCACTGCATTCGCTTTTCCCAGGCGATATCGGAAGTGTCTGTTGTTCTCGAGATGTCGATTTTTGTGTACCAATTTGCATGTGTGCGCGAGAGCGCCATCTTGTGTTTGTGGGGGTACCTAGCAGAGAAAAAAATCTCGTCAGTCCCATGTTTGCAGTGTTGTAACTCTAGCACTGTAGAGTCACTTCCGGGTTACTTTTTTCAGTAGGATAGTTATGACTGGGGCTCGAGCGTGGCAAAAAACTGCGTCATCAAATTAAATGCATTTTCCCCTATCGTTTTTTCTTAACTTTTCGCTAAGCCCGTAGGGGCTTCAACATTTGGATCAAAATCTGGGATTTTAGGAGCAAAATTAAGGTATTTAGTATGATTTTTTTCGAGATTCTTTTTTTTTGGGTTGTCTTCAGTGACGATGTGTGCGTGTGATACGAGTTGATTGGAGTGTGTTTGAGTGTGTTTTGGGGTTTTATTTTCAATATTTGTTTGAAACCGGTCGAATCTCGGCAATGGTCGAATTTCGTGCACTTTACTCTACACAATGGGATACCAGGCGGATGACATTTTGGCATCATTCTTGCTCACCGAGGAAGAGATGAAAAAGTTTGAAACTGTGAAAACAAGGTTCGACAATCGCTTTGTGAAGAAGCATAACGTCATCTTCGAACGAGCAAAGTTCAATCAACGAAAACAGAAGCCAGGTGAGTCCGTAGACAGTTTCATCACAGATTTACATTATCTCAGTAAGCACTGTAACTATGGTGTCCTCAAAGATGAAATGATTAGAGACAGGATCGTTGTCGGGCTTCTAGATCGCAAACTTTCTGAGAAGTTACAACTAGATGAGGGCCTAACATTGCATTGTATTGTAGAACATGTATGCTAGTCAATCAGAAACCATTAAACAACAACAGTCAGAATTGTTTCGAGAGGATAATACAAATCTCTATGCTGTGAGATCCCTTGCTAAGAGAGGTAAACCAAGCAATAATCAGCATCAGAGAAAGAAACCACAAAACCGTAGTTCCAAGCAGAGTACGAGTGCACAACCATGTGGTTGCTGTGGAAAATCACCTGGGCACAAGAGGGAGGACTGCCCTGCTAAAGATGCAAAATGCTTCAAGTGTGACAGGAGAGGTCATTATTCCACCCAATGCAGGCAGAAGCATGTGTCGGAAGTAACTGAAGTACAACAAGAGGTTGCATTCCTTGGTGCAGTCAACAAAGTGAAGGATTCTAGTCCATGGAGAATCACCGTAGACATGAACGGAGTTCCTGTGAACCTGAAAGTTGATTCAGGTGCAGATGTCACTGTGATTCGAGAAGAGACATTCAGCGAATCTTTCAGCATTCCTCTTCAGAAACCATCAACTGCATTGATAGGGCCAGGAAAATCTCCATTGGATGTGTGCGGAATGTTTCAGACAGAAGTCCGTACACCCAAACAGACCTGTAGAGAAGACGTCTACGTCGTGAAAAACTTGGAAGATAATCTCCTGAGCAGATCCGCAAGTGAATCCCAGGGTATCATCAAGCGATTGTATGACATACATGCATTTCAGGGTGAATACCCAAAGCTATTTAAGGAGCTTGGAGCAATGAAAGAGCCCTACACCATTGAGCTTGATGAGGACGCAAAGCCGTTTGCCAAGTAAAAGCAAAGCCCCTGCCAAGTAAAAACGTCAGTGTGGTGGCCTGGTGTCGGGCAACAACTCAATGAACTCATAAAAAACTGTGACAAATGTGTTCATTACCGCAGAAACAAAGCTGAGCCAATGATTGCATCTACAACACCTGAAAGGGCATGGCAGAAGGTAGGAACGGACTTATTCCACTGGAATAATATGCAGTACCTATTGGTCATAGACTACTTCTCGAATTATACCGAAATTGCTCCATTGAAGGGAACAACATCTGATGCAGTAATTGCCAACCTAAAATCGATCTTTGCCAGGCACGGCATTCCGGAGACAGTAATCTTGGACAATGGGCCACAGTACGCATCCACAACATTTGTGCAGTTCTCTGAAGAGTATACGTTCGAACGTGTAACAAGCAGCCCTCGTTACCCACAAAGCAACGGGGAAGCGGAGAGGGCTGTCCAAACAGTGAAAGGTCTGTTGAAAAAATCAAAAGACTCATACATAGCGTTGCTTAACTACAGATCAACAGCACTTGCAACTGGCCATTCCCCTGCCCAGCTGTTGATGGGAAGACAACTACTCACAACCCTACCATCACATCCAGCTCAACTGGAACCAGAATGGCCAGACATTCAGCAGTTCCATGACCATGACGAGAAGTATAGAGCACAGCAGAGCAACAACTTCAACAAGCATCATGCTGTCAAATCTTTACCTACCCTACAACCAGGAGAGGAGGTATGGCATAGAGAACTGAATCAACCGGCTACCATCATCACGAGAGCAAATACACCTGGATCATATCTCGCATTCACTCCTCGAGGTATGCTACGACGCAACGGATGAGCCTTCTTCATGCGATACCAGGAAGACCAACAAGCAGATGATGAACCACCAGACTTTCCACCTTCTGAGCCGGAAGCTGATAGAGCAGAGAGGGAAGCACCAATTCCTCCGTGACCCCCTCAAGATCAGTACTACAGAACAGCAAGTGGAAGAGTATCTAGACCACCAAAGAGGTTCGATCCGTGAAATAGGAAACCCCCAAATACACAAATTGGGATTACTTTTGGAATTGTACCAGACATAATTTTGGATCAAAACAATAATACTATTAGAAACCCAGAAGTTGAATTTAGATAACTGGACATTTAAAGATATAAACCGCTCGACATCTGAAAGACATTTGAAACCGAACTTTGTAACATTTAAAGAAACTGAATCTTTTAAAACTGGACACTGAACTCTGTTTTATATTTGGTCATATTCAAACGTGAGTGACACGACATTTGGACTGCTAGAAGGGCGCATATCTTTGCACTTGTAGATTATGAATGGAGCATGACTACCATATTATGTATAATGTAGGAGTGGCATGCGTCATTACAAGTTGGATTTGAATTTTACAATTGGTCCTGGAAATTATGATTTAAAAAACAGTGCGTGAGTGACACGACAGAAAAAAGACATGGGTTGCTGACCATCATTGGTTATGGTTGGATTTGTGCCCAAGTAGATCTCTAAGGGTACCATAAGTGCTGCTATATGTACATGAATAGTGTACCTCTGTGACTTTTAGTTTATTTTTCAATCATTCCCTCTCCGTGGGAAATGGTCCACCTCTATGTGTCGTGAGTGACACGACATCTAAAATGTGAGTGACACGACCAGTGCCTTAAATTCAACATTTCAAGCAAATAAATAAATCTAAATTACCTGTATTTATATGACATGTTAGAGAAGTCCATAAAAATTACTTTAAGCAAAAAAAATCTGACAAAAGAGATTAGTATTAAGAATAAGAGGCATTTAAAGCACCATAGTCCCATACGTGCAAATTCCTGTTTGCTGAATCATTCAGCGTAAGAAAGCTGGATCGCATAATGTTTGAACTTAAATAATTGGTTGTATTGTAAAGAAGCCTTTGTGTTGATTTCAGATCCTAATTTGCATTTTCAAAGGCACAGCGCCATAATGAAATTTCAGCTAAATGTCCCACTTAGTCTGAATATGACCATTTACATCATCCTAAAAAGGGAGATGTGGTATTATGCTATTATTGGGACCAAGAGAGCGCCATTGGTATTGGCAAGTTGAATAAAGGAGGCTAAAATGACTCACTCACAATTGTACTACCCAACTGTATAAAGTGTCATTATGTGCTTCTCACGAGTGTAATCAAAACACTACACCTCCTGCCAGGCAAACATAGACCTACGCCTTAAATTTTGAAGGATTTCAAAGAAGCATTTTATCTGAAACCCCTTTGAAAGTTAAATACTTTTGGGGGATTTAATTAAGCCTACATGAAAACAAAGCATTTAAAGCCCTTTTTTATGTTTTTTAATGGTGAGTTCATGGAAAAAGTATCTATGAATATGAGCCTCGTTACCAGTATTAACCAAAAATGTAATAAATGCGAGTGCGAAGTACGAGCAAATTTGTTGTATTTAAGATACTTTACGACCAGAAAGCAAGAAATTTAAGCACCTAACTTAGCGGTTTAAATTTTTTTTAGCCCCTCATCAGAATATCAAATGAATGGGAGCTGTAATTTTCCATCACAACGATTTTAAAGCAAGCCACAGTAAAATGTTTTTTTTTTTTTAATTAACAAACTTAGGTCTAAAAGGATAACCCTAGATTAATAGGTGGGAACTAGAACTAGAACACAATTAAATAACTCCTTGGAAAATGATTTTGCTCTGTTTATTCTCTTCTCATTTCTCCTCTTTTATTGTCCTTAATTTCGTGTATTCAAAATCATGTGAAATTTGTCCATCAATTAACGTGAAATCTAACCAATGTATTAAAAATTAATGTTTTGGAGGTCAGAATTATGTAATCTGGGTACAAGAAAATTAAATAAAAAATAGGCGAGCGAGAAGCACGAGCATAAATCTGATGTATTCGAATGATCTAAAAACGGGACAATCTATGCGTTCCTCAGGAACCCAATGTAATAACTTTTTTGAAAAGCTGATGCGAGTGCGAAGAGATTTACTTGCACAATTTTGTACTATGTATAGAGACCAAAAGGCATGGAAGTTTAAGATCAATTTGGCTCCCGTAATTTAAAGAACAAAAAGTTGCCCTGTTAGTTTCAGGTCATTTCTGCGTCCCCTTAGTGTAAGGTCGATTTAGCACCCCCTAAATTTTAAATTAAATTGGCTCCATGCATTTATGTTTCAGGTCAATTTGGTTCCCCTGGGTTTAAGATCAGTTCGGCACCCCTATATTCAGGATCAATTAGATGCCCCTTAGTTTCAGATCAACTTGAAATGAAAAAATGTAATGTTAAATAAAATCAATTTAAATTGAAGTTTTAGTGGTTAGAATCCCCATAATGTATATCTTATCAAGAGGGGAAAAGGCGAGCGCAAAGCGCGAGAGGAAAATTTTGATGAATTCGAATGTTCAGAAAACAGTACTTTTTTGTGCGTCCCTCAGGATCACAATGTAATATCTCCTTGGAAAAAAAATGATGCCCTATATATATATATTTATATATATAATATATATATATATATATATATATATATATATATATATATATACAGACCAGAAGGCATTGAAGTTTTAAGTTTTGCTCAATGTATAGAGACCATAATTTTAGAAACAATTTGTTACCCCCTTAGATTTAGGTCAATCTGGCGCCCCACTAAATGTATGATCGAATTGGCGCCCCTATGTTTTAAGTTAATTTGGCCCCCCCCCCCCTCTGTTTCAAATCTATTTGGCGTCCCTCCGTTTAAGCTCAAATTGGCACCCCCTCAGTTTAAGGTCGATTTGGTGCCCCCTTAATCTAAGATCTAATTGGCCCTCTTATTTGTTTAAGATCAAAATGGCGCTCCTAAGTTTAAGGTCAATTTGGCACCCCCCCCCTCTGTTTCAAGTCGATTTGGCGCCCCTACGTTTAGGGCTCAAATCGCGCCCCCTGAGTTAAAGGTCGTTTTGATGCCCCCAAATCAAAGATCGAATTGGCGCCCCCTTAGTTTAATCCTAATTGGACTGGGGGGGGGAGGGGCTAAAGGCCCCCCCTCGACATTTTTTGAGATAAATTTTTACAGCGAGAAGCTGTGGTCGCGATTTTTTATGACTTTTTTCTTTGAAGTCTCGCCCATCTCTTAAGCCCATATTTTGATGCCATTTTTTGTTCCATTTTCTTTGTTTTCTTATGTTATGTTTGTATTGAAGATAATCTGAAATGTGGATTTTTTGTTTCAATAAATTTGATTTTATTTGATTTGATTTGTACAAAGTCAATGCAAATTGTGTTTTCAGCTAAAATTCATAAATGAGTGATTAATTTTGCTTTTATATATAAAAATCATTTGATTTGCTGCTATTATGACTGAAATAATGTCGCCAACAATTTTCATCGAAAAAACAATAAAAATGAAAAGGTTGAAAAAACAAAAAATACATAAGAAATTCAAAAAAACAATAAAATACATTAGAAATCAATTTGGATACCGGATTTTTTTATCTAGTACAATTGATAGGAATGCTATAAAGAACATTCACACCAAATATTAGCATTCTAGGAGCTTTAGTGAATTTGAGCAAAAAGTATGATTTCATGCATAAATTAGCATAATTAATTAATTAAAAAGAAATTTGAATAATTTTTTAAACAATAAAAAATCTGATTCTGTAGATTACGTCATGGTGACGTGTGTGTCGATTTTCATCGCGATTGCGCGATCAACGGCCGAGATTTGAGGGGGAGGGCCTTTTATCCCCCCCCCCCCACCCCGGTCTGGCCAGCCTCACAAATACCCCAGTCTAATTAGGGTTAAGATCAAAATGGCGCTCCTCTGTTTCAGGTCAATTTGACGCCCCTATACGTTTAAGGACAATTTGGCGCCCCTACGTTTAAGCTCAATTTGGCACCCCTACACTTTACGCTCAAAATGGAACTTTCGTGAATCAGTCTCTAGTACATAACGTTATATTTCCATTCGTTCTAACATGCTGTCTATAGCCTAGTTAATGCAATATGTAATCCTGCATGTGCGGTCCATGCACAGCCAACCAAGGGCATTACCTTTTTTTCCCCCGCTGCTAACATTAAAGTTTGCATTTCGGCCGGTCTATTCAAATTGACATTATTGACAGGGAACTTTTGTACTGTGATGACTTCCTATGTATGTGAAGCATGAAGATTAGATTTCTATACCAGGCTCATTAGATAAGGTTGTGTAGTACAAAAAAAAATAGTCTGACAATGAAAAATATTTGAAGAATTATGCCATAATATTCTGAATTACCGTACCTTATATTGAGGTACATGTAGGCCTTAGGTTTATATAAAAAAATAACATTAAAACATATATAAAGGAAGATCCATAGATCTAACCAATACTTAGGGCAGCTATGCTTAAACACAGCCTGGAATGATGTGGATGGTTTTGGAATTTGTATTTGCTTTCAATAGGCCAACAATTAGGCTACAAATTAATGCATTAAATATTGAATGGCATTGAAATGCAATTGAACAGATTAAAATATATGTTTTTCCAATTATTAGATAACCCTGCTGAGATTGATCCTTGTTTGGTTCAGACGGGACATTGAGGAGGACATCAAAGAGAAAGAATAAGATACTATGGCAACCAATGAGTCTTTGTGCAATGTAGCTGAGCTGGAGGATATCATGAAGAAGGGATCCATTGTCATCTCATTACCAGGCGACCATCGATGAAGTTTATAACAATGTATTTGTTGGTGGAGAGTAAGTAATATTGCTCTTCAAAGATCATTAATTCATATTGTCAGTGACACATCGTCCTAAACCTAGGCTTGTCGTCAAAACAAGCTTTTGAGATAATCATGTTCAAAGTTTGGGCTGTACTCCCGACCCTTAAAACTTTGTGCCTTCAAGGAAACCACAGCAAATCAATGTACAGCATAAATTCTATAGTTTTATATGAGGCTATATCTATCTTAACCAAACTTTCATCAGTGCCTGTTGCAATTGACCAGCTTGTGAAATTCCTCTGCTACCTGACAAGAGAATTGACAGGAAACTATCCACTGCATGCCATATATCATCAGGCAGGACAGTCAAGAGAGTACTCATGTTTTAATCAGTTTCCAATCATTCAGGAGCTCATCAGTGACATGTGTTTTATAAGGGATATAAAGAAAATGTACAATTTTTTCTTGGATCTAGCAAACTATGATCACTCAGAGGGGAAAATATTGTAATATTCCCTCAGGGTAATTTTTAAAATCAAATATAAGCCTCAGATAAAGTCTGGTATAGTAAATTTGATAAAAATTTCCCTTTGGGGAAGTTACTATTTATCCCCCTTTCATTAAGATCCTTGACTTAACTTTATTTACATTTCATTTTGTCTTGTTTTTATCAGATCATCAGCAACAGACAAGAACCGATTAAAGGAGTTGGGTATCACCCATATTCTTAACTGCGCTCATGGACGAAAGTTCTTTCACGTTGATACAGACCAAGTATATTATGATGTAAGTAAATGTGATGTACTTGTATAGTGTTATCATTGTAATCAAAATTGGGTTGTAATAGTACGCAGTACATTAGTCCACGTACCTTATAACATGTGCAATGCGGTGCGGTACAGTATATTGCGCTCAATTTCTTGAGCAGTCGAGAAAACAACTATCGGAGATATCTCAAAAAATTTTGGGAAAAATCATTGGTTTCCTGTATTTTATGATTTCATGAAATCATCAAAAATACAGTTATTGGGATGGGAAATGAAAATTTACATTTATTTACTGTATGTGCATGTACTAATGTACCATTATTTTTGTGTAGAAGAAAATGGACACGGTCCTATAGTCCACTCCAGCTTGCTGTCATAGTTTTCTCTATAAACGATCCTCAGAATATGTATTCAATAGAGAAAAAAATTGAATAAAAATATTGAATTATTTTACTTTTAGCAGCTGAAAACAAAGTGTGTGGACTAAGGTACCTCCATCATAAATACCAAAGGGCCGGGACCTCCCATTAATACGATTACTGCTCCATGGCTGACCCACATCACTTAGTTCTATTACAATGCTACATGTAATAGCTTGTTGTACGCAAGCAAATGGGATGCTGAACGTGCAACATTCATACCAACGCACACATACCGTCCAAAATGTACCGTTGCACGGTTAGGTGACGTCACAATATGATTCAATGAATTATGCTAGATAAAGAACAAATTGAGATTTACTTGCACAATTAAAATGTTTTGTCTCTTTTGTGAAGTCATAATTGGCTTGCATGAGCTGTAAAAGCATACAGATTAAATTCCCACTGCTGGCTCAGATGCGCACTTGAATCACCACTAGCTAGATTCTCACGGCCGTTTTGCTTGCAATAATTCATTCCCCATTTTCATTTACCAGACGAAAAAAACAAAATTCTTGCCAGCATTCATATTTTCCCCTAACTTCTAAAAACATTATACAACAGAAATAGCAAATATTCCTAGTATTTAAAGGTGTCATGATACATACCTTGTAGAGAGTCAAAGTTAAGTTAAGTCGTAACCACTTTTATTGGAGATTTGGCTATTCTGTATCCGGACAGAAAAATTAAGAAACTAATTTTAATAATAAGTTGATCATGAATTGACAGACTGTTAATTTTGTGGTTGACCCATGTTAAAATGTTTGGAAAGACTGGGCCCTGGAGAGAATGTCTGTTCTGGGACAGATCAATATTAATGACTAATGCATTAGGATGTAACTGGATTTGTGTGTTTATGCTTCAAAACACTTGGCTGAAGATGCTTAGGTCAGGGGTATGGACAAAAATCATTTTCTAGAAAGATTTTCAAGTTGTTTCAATTTTGGGAGGAAAAGAAATATTTCAAATTATATTATATCCTTTGAAGCTTGTCGATGCCTTGAAAGTAGTTGGTTTCCTGCACGTAGCACGCTTTGAAAAGAAATAAAATTCTACCCAATTCTTTTTAGAGGATAGATAATTTGAATGCATCAATGTCATAAATCTTTGAAGAGTAATGATACAAACTATTTTAGGTGATTAGCTGGTCTCCTTTCATTTAATAGCTTGATCATTTTACTTTTCCCATATCTTCTAAACTGACATGGAAAAATCTTAGAAAATTTTATATTTTTAACTTTCTCTTTGTATAGGATTTAAAGATCAAGTTTCTAGGGCTTGGTGTGTCAGATTTTCCCCAATCAAACATCAAGCAACATTTTGAGACGGCGTTTAAATTCATGGATGAAGCATTGGACATGACAATGGTAAGTATAGGTTTCATAGCTTGACTTGGGATGCAAAGTTTGTGGGTCTTGTAGGCAATTTCATGACATTTGATCCTGAGACAATTGCTCTGCTCTAAATTTCACACACTTATCAAATGAGTAACTTGACAATGGGCTTAACACTATACCTACCCTAAACCAATGAACGTAGAGGGCGTCAACAGCTTCGCCAGTTGCTCTAAGGAAGGCCAACTGCATGCAGCTGAGATATGCGCACATTTAAGTAGGCATGCCAACAAAATCACACATCGAATCAACACTACGATGGATAGTTAGCGATCATAAAACAAATGAAAGATTATGACCATTTTAAGAAAGATTAAGATGTTTAAAAAATATTTATTATTAGAAATTAATAAAGTTAACATAAATCAATATTGCACACACCTGCAAATTTAAATTTTAAAATTTATGATCTTTATCATGTTAATGATTATTGTTATCAGCGATTGTTCCAGGCGGCTACATTCATGTGATTTTTGACAAGACGATTTTGGGCTGCTCGCAAAGCCATGTCGGGATGGTCACACACCGCTATATTTTTTTTGGCTGAGCCTAGCCTGGCCTGCGCTGCCTGAGCTGAGCTGAGCTGTGCATGCTGCATGCACACGTGTGTGCATGAGCGCTGCGCTGAAGCGCAGCTACTAGCTTTGTATAGCCAGCGCAGCGCCAACAGCCCTTGCGCCTAAGCCCCCGCGCAGTTGAAGTGCATGTAGGCCTATCCTGATCACGGCTCGAGCAGCTGAGCGCTGCCGCAGATACCCTATCTTCTCGATTGAGATTGTCTTCGTTTTTTTTTTATTATCTGTGATTGGAGGCTTCTGCTAGGAAATTCCTCTTAGTCAGCACGGTCTTTTTTACGCGCCCCTCTGCGGCGCCCCTAATGCGCTAGGGTCCCAGCCTAAGGAATTCCAGCTCGACTA
>CALNVZ010003433.1:49223142-49344079 GCA_940671915.1 Paracentrotus lividus | reverse complement strand
GGGGGGGGGGAGGGGCTAAAAGGCCCCCCCTCGACATTTTTTGAGATAAATTTTTAACGCGAGAAGCTGTGGTCGCGATTTTTTATGACTTTTTTCTTTGAAGTCTCGCCCATCTCTTAAGCCCATATTTTGATGCCATTTTTTGTTCCATTTTCTTTGTTTTCTTATGTTATGTTTGTATTGAAGATAATCTGAAATGTGGATTTTTTGTTTCAATAAATTTGATTTTATTTGATTTGATTTGTACAAAGTCAATGCAAATTGTGTTTTCAGCTAAAATTCATAAATGAGTGATTAATTTTGCTTTTATATATAAAAATCATTTGATTTGCTGCTATTTATGACTGAAATAATGTCGCCAACAATTTTCATCGAAAAAACAATAAAAATGAAAAGGTTGAAAAAACAAAGAAATACATAAGAAATTCAAAAAAACAATAAAATACATTAGAAATCAATTTGGATACCGGATTTTTTTATCTAGTACAATTGATAGGAATGCTATAAAGAACATTCACACCAAATATTAGCATTCTAGGAGCTTTAGTGAATTTGAGCAAAAAGTATGATTTCATGCATAAATTAGCATAATTAATTAATTAAAAAGAAATTTGAATAATTTTTTAACAATAAAAAATCTGATTCTGTAGATTACGTCATGGGTGACGTGTGTGTCGATTTTCATCGCGATTGCGCGATCAACGGCCGAGATTTGAGGGGGAGGGCCTTTTATCCCCCCCCCCCACCCCGGTCTGGCCAGCCTCCAAAATACCCCAGTCTAATTAGGGTTAAGATCAAAATGGCGCTCCTCTGTTTCAGGTCAATTTGACGCCCCTATACGTTTAAGGACAATTTGGCGCCCCTACGTTTAAGCTCAATTTGGCACCCCTACACTTACGCTCAAAATGGAACTTTCGTGAATCAGTCTCTAGTACATAACGTTATATTTCCATTTCGTTCTAACATGCTGTCTATAGCCTAGTTAATGCAATATGTAATCCTGCATGTGCGGTCCATGCACAGCCAACCAAGGGCATTACCTTTTTTTCCCCCCTGCTAACATTAAAGTTTGCATTTCGGCCGGTCTATTCAAAATTGACATTATTTGACAGGGAACTTTTGTACTGTGATGACTTCCTATGTATGTGAAAGCATGAAGATTAGATTTCTATACCAGGCTCATTAGATAAAGAGGTGTGTACAAAAAAATAGTCTGACAATGAAAAATATTTGAAGAATTATGCCATAATATTCTGAATTACCGTACCTTATATTGAGGTACATGTAGGCCTTAGGTTTATATAAAAAAATAACATTAAAACATATATAAAGGAAGATCCATAGATCCCTAACCAATACTTAGGGCAGCTATGCTTAACACAGCCTGGAATGGTTCTTTATGCGGATGGTTTGGAATTTGTATTTGCTTTCAATAGGCCAACAATTAGGCTACAAATTAATGCATTAAAATATTGAATGGCATTGAAATGCAATTGAACAGATTAAAATATATGTTTTTCCAATTATTAGATAACCCTGCTGAGATTGATCCTTGTTTGGTTCCAGACGGGACATTGAGGAGGACATCAAAGAGAAAGAATAAGATACTATGGCAACCAATGAGTCTTTGTGCAATGTAGCTGAGCTGGAGGATATCATGAAGAAGGGATCCATTGTCATCTCATTACCAAGGCGACCAATCGATGAAGTTTATAACAATGTATTTGTTGGTGGAGAGTAAGTAATATTGCTCTTCAAAGATCATTAATTCATATTGTCAGTGACACATCGTCCTAAACCTAGGCTTGTCGTCAAAACAAGCTTTTGAGATAATCATGTTCAAAGTTTGGCTGTACTCCCGACCCTTAAAACTTTGTGCCTTCAAGGAAACCACAGCAAATCAATGTACAGCATAAATTCTATAGTTTTATATGAGGCTATATCTATCTTAACCAAACTTTCATCAGTGCCTGTTGCAATTGACCAGCTTGTGAAATTCCTCCTGCTACCTGACAAGAGAATTGACAGGAAACTATCCCACTGCATGCCATATATCATCAGGCAGGACAGTCAAGAGAGTACTCATGTTTTAATCAGTTTCCAATCATTCAGGAGCTCATCAGTGACATGTGTTTTATAAGGGATATAAAGAAAATGTACAATTTTTTCTTGGATCTAGCAAACTATGATCACTCAGAGGGGAAAATATTGTAATATTCCCTCAGGGTAATTTTTAAAATCAAATATAAGCCTCAGATAAAGTCTGGTATAGTAAATTTGATAAAAATTTCCCTTTGGGGAAGTTACTATTTATCCCCCTTTCATTAAGATCCTTGACTTAACTTTATTTACATTTCATTTTGTCTTGTTTTTATCAGATCATCAGCAACAGACAAGAACCGATTAAAGGAGTTGGGTATCACCCATATTCTTAACTGCGCTCATGGACGAAAGTTCTTTCACGTTGATACAGACCAAGTATATTATGATGTAAGTAAATGTGATGTACTTGTATAGTGTTATCATTGTAATCAAAATTGGGTTGTAATAGTACGCAGTACATTAGTCCACGTACCTTATAACATGTGCAATGCGGTGCGGTACAGTATATTGCGCTCAATTTCTTGAGCAGTCGAGAAAACAACTATCGGAGATATCTCAAAAAATTTTGGGAAAAATCATTGGTTTCCTGTATTTTTATGATTTCATGAAATCATCAAAAATACAGTTATTGGGATGGGAAATGAAAATTTACATTTATTTACTGTATGTGCATGTACTAATGTACCATTATTTTTTGTAGAAGAAAATGGACACGGTCCTATAGTCCACTCCAGCTTGCTGTCATAGTTTTCTCTATAAACGATCCTCAGAATATGTATTCAATAGAGGAAAAAAATTGATAAAAATATTGAATTATTTTACTTTTTAGCAGCTGAAAACAAAGTGTGTGGACTAAGGTACCTCCATCATAAATACCAAAGGGCCTGGGACCTCCCATTAATACGATTACTGCTCCATGGCTGACCCACATCACTTAGTTCTATTACAATGCCTACATGTAATAGCTTGTTGTACGCAAGCAAATGGGATGCTGAACGTGCAACATTCATACCAACGCACACATACCGTCCAAAATGTACCGTTGCACGGTTAGGTGACGTCACAATATGATTCAATGAATTATGCTAGATAAAGAACAAATTGAGATTTACTTGCACAATTAAAATGTTTTGTCTCTTTTGTGAAGTCATAATTGGCTTGCATGAGCTGTAAAAGCATACAGATTAAATTCCCACTGCTGGCTCAGATGCGCACTTGAATCACCACTAGCTAGATTCTCACGGCCGTTTTGCTTGCAATAATTCATTCCCCATTTTCATTTACCAGACGAAAAAAACAAAATTCTTGCCAGCATTCATATTTTCCCCTAACTTCTAAAACATTATACAACAGAAATAGCAAATATTCCTAGTATTTAAAGGTGTCATGATACATACCTTGTAGAGAGTCAAAGTTAAGTTAAGTCGTAACCACTTTTATTGGAGATTTGGCTATTCTGTATCCGGACAGAAAAATTAAGAAACTAATTTTAATAATAAGTTGATCATGAATTGACAGACTGTTAATTTTGTGGTTGACCCATGATTAAAATGTTTGGAAAGACTGGGCCCTGGAGAGAATGTCTGTTCTGGGACAGATCAATATTAATGACTAATGCATTAGGATGTAACTGGATTTGTGTGTTTATGCTTCAAACACTTGGCTGAAGATGCTTAGGTCAGGGGTATGGACAAAAATCATTTCTAGAAAGATTTCAAGTTGTTTCAATTTTGGGAGGAAAAGAATTATTTCAAATTATATTATATCCTTTGAAGCTTGTCGATGCACTTGAAGTAGTTGGTTTCCTGCACGTAGCACGCTTTGAAAAGAAATAAAATTCTACCCAATTCTTTTTAGAGGATAGATAATTTGAATGCATCAATGTCATAATCTTTGAAGAGTAATGATACAAACTATTTTAGGTGATTAGCTGGTCTCCTTTCATTTAATAGCTTGATCATTTTACTTTTCCCATATCTTCTAAACTGACATGGAAAATCTTAGAAAATTTTATATTTTAACTTTCTCTTTGTATAGGATTTAAAGATCAAGTTTCTAGGGCTTGGTGTGTCAGATTTTCCCCAATCAAACATCAAGCAACATTTTGAGACGGCGTTTAAATTCATGGATGAAGCATTGGAGCATGACAATGGTAAGTATAGGTTTCATAGCTTGACTTGGGATGCAAAGTTTGTGGGTCTTGTAGGCAATTTCATGACATTTGATCCTGAGACAATTGCTCTGCTCTAAATTTCACACACTTATCAAATGAGTAACTTGAACCATGGGCTTAACACTATACCCTACCCTAAACCAATGAACGTAGAGGGCGTCAACAGCTTCGCCAGTTGCTCTAAGGAAGGCCAACTGCATGCAGCTGAGATATGCGCACATTTAAGTAGGCATGCCAACAAAATCACACATCGAATCAACACTACGATGGATAGTTAGCGATCATAAAAACAAAATGAAAGATTATGACCATTTTAAGAAAGATTAAGATGTTTAAAAAATATTTATTATTAGAAATTAATAAAGTTAACATAAATCAATATTGCACAACCTGCAAATTTAAATTTTAAAATTTATGATCTTTATCATGTTAATGATTATTGTTATCAGCGATTGTTCCAGGCGGCTACATTCATGTGATTTTTGACAAGACGATTTTGGGCTGCTCGCAAAGCATGTCGGGATGGTCACACACCGCTATATTTTTTTGGCTGAGCCTAGCCTGGCCTGCGCTGCCTGAGCTGAGCTGAGCTGTGCATGCTGCATGCACACGTGTGTGCATGAGCGCTGCGCTGAAGCGCAGCTACTAGCTTGTATAGCCAGCGCAGCGCCAACAGCCCTTGCGCCTAAGCCCCCGGCGCAGTTGAAGTGCATGTAGGCCTATCTGATCACGGCTCGAGCAGCTGAGCTGCTGCCGCAGATACCCCCGCCGCACCCCTCCTTGCCCTAATCCCACGGCGCACGACACTAGCATGATCACCTGGCTTGGGTCTATCGAGCTGAATTTCCTAGCCTAGCGGGGCCCGGGCCTAAAGCCTGCCTTTGACTTAAGAAATTCTAAGGAAGCCTTCCTATATCATCAGATCATTAAAAATGAGGCCAAGACCCTGGATTATATCGTCAGATTCGTAAACAGAGTAGAGCTAGAGGGTCGATCGAACCTGCTCTAGAGTAAGACTAAGTTTAACTGACTTATCTCTGTCGAACTTTACTTCGTTAGAGAAGTTGTTCTGCTTTAATTCTGCTTTTCAACTAAACACCCGAGAAGAGACGCCAACTAACTTAAACTGAGGTTTACATCTACATTACTGTAGATCTAGATGTCTAATGTTAGATTCTAACTTAGATCTAGATCTAGAAAAATGTAAACTAGATCTAACGTTAGATCTAAGTTAGAATTAGTCTTGTCTTGACTCTTGTCAATTGACTTGTGTTTCCGGGATTGATTTGAGGCGATTCCCACAGACAGTCAACATTGAAAATACCGTTATAAAAAGAACGATCTAACGTTAACGTTAAGTTGATCTTACTTAACGTTAGGCCTAATGTTAAAAGTTCTAACATAGTGTTAGACCTAGATCTATATATCCATGACATGTTAAAGATAGATAATCTTGAACCATAGATCTAGAAAGTTTTAGACTCTAACTTAGGTCTAACGTAGATCTAGAGAGATTGTTTTTTTTTTTTTTTTTTTTTACACCAAGTGACAACGTCGCCCGCTTTACTGCATACCGGTACCGGAGTGTCGTAATTCTAACGACTTTAAATCCCAGTCTGTCCCTGTTTTAGATCTAGATTCTAGATCAAGTTGTTCGCCCAGAATCTTCACATATCTAGTTCTCGGTAAAAAGAAAGAACAAAAAAGAATCTGACCTTCATAATACATGCAGTTTTGACGTTACTCCCACTCTTCAACAGCCATGACAGCGTCTTTAGTATTAGCACTGTAGCAGACGATAACCTGTTTCCCAGCGAAATATTGCCTTTGAAAGTTGTCAACCGCGCCAGTAATTTTATTTATTTTTTACACAATATAAACAATATTTCTATATTTTATATATTTTTAGGCATTCTTAATATTTTGTCATACAGGATAAAGTTAATTTTTTTTTAAACGTAGGTAAGTAATAAGATTAGATCATTATATGCTGTCCTTTGCCAAATCTACAAACATCGAAAACGACCGCTCTATTTTTTTCTTGGTCACAAAAATAGTGCGGAGTTGGCCTTCCTTAGAGCAACACGCGAAGCTGTTGACGCCCTCTACGTTCGTTGCCCTAAACCTAACCCTAAACCTAACATAAAACCCTATTGCCACCCTAAACCTACATGTACATCTCAGACAAAATAAAGCCTGGAGCAATTGTCCCAGGAGCACTTGTTATTTCACCCTTATAGGCAGTATGGTATTTACCTATATTTTGGTAGGATGTCATGTGAATATTATTGTGGCTAGAAGCATAGTTTGCAGACTGCTCCCCATCTAGTTGAAAGCATGTATTTCAAACTGCTTCACAATGCCCTGTCTGAGAGAGTCACATTTTTTTAGTTATACCTGTCGTAACTCTGTACCTGGAAATGGCGATTGTACTTGTGACCAATTCAATCACAACTCTTTATAAGTCGTGGCCCAGGATAGTTTAATTGATTAACAGTAAGGTGTTTATGTGTTTGTGTGGAGGGGGGTCCACTGTGAAGTATGATTAAAATCATAAAATATAATTGCCGTAATAACACACATTTTTAACTGGAAAATTTTATAAATGGGTTTATTATTATTAAACTGCTCGTGTTTAAACCAATGGAATGGAGTGATACAATTGGAATATATCTTCAGATTATACATGTACATGTAAATCTACAAAAATGTATGCTTTATCCAAATTAAACAATATTTGCAGAGTCATTTAATTTTTTTAATTTTGCTAATTAAAATGTTCAGAAACAACTCAGAAAACACCATTTAAAGTGTACCTAACTCCTTCAGCACATTATCAATGAAATTATTGGGGAGAATTTATCTTGTTTCATTGCAGGGAAAGTGTTAATCCATTGTGTACAGGGATTCAGCCGTTCAGCTACCATAGCCATTGCATACCTGATGGTAAGAAGAAACTTGAGCGTTCAGGAAGCTGCAAGGACTGTCAGAGAGAAGAGAGAGATTGGACCAAATAAAGGATTTCTAAAACAGCTTTGTGATCTGAATGATGAGTTACAAAAAATTAAACAGAATTAAATCAGGAAAACTTTATTGAATGTAATCAAGAACTACAAAGAGATAAACATGGTTACATCAAGAAAGCTGTTTGATTCTACTGAACATTTCACTGACAAACAGAGTGTGCCAAGGGGAGAAGAGGAGCTTTATAGTAACTACTGTATAAGCCAATATTTTTGCGTACAGATATTTTTGCGATTTTCGACTAGTTGGGGAAATTCGCGAGAGCAAAATTTCGCGATTTTGGTGATTTACTTCATTACTATAAATAGCCTTGTACTCAAGTGGAAATTTTCGCGATGACCGACTCGCAAAATTCGCGAAAATAAAGTCACCGCGAAAATAACCACTTATACAGTACCACTGGCAAAGAGAAAGGTAGGTATAAACAAAGTTAATAGCTTTGGAATTTTAATGATGAGTAACATATCCATGTTTAAATCATTAAATGTTCTCTTCCCTGGTGCAAATAGGAGTATATAATATGTGTTGCTCTGCTGAATGTAATATCATTGGCATGATCATCACATTCACAAAGGAGTATATGGGAGACAATATAGAATATGTGTTATTGGGGGGTTTTTTTATAGAGAGAATTTTTTTTTCTATTGGATATTGACGGCTTGAAGAATTAGAAAGGTTATTCACCGTGTTGGTAATAGATTTTTTTTGTTTTAATCAGTACTGCATATTGCATCCACAGTAGATCATATAGGCAACTGTATGAGAACATTTAAGAGAAAACAGAAAGATACATGTCACTTCAGGGTATCCCCAAAAAATAAACACCCTTTGAAAGGGCTGCTAAATAAAAAAAAGTATACAAGGTTCTTGAGGGAAAGTTTCAATATGTGTAGAAAAGTTGTAATTTTATTGCATAATATTGATGTTCATTTCTGATATTTAGTTTATTTTTGACTTTGTGAAGCTGGTTTATGCTACTATTAGTTATGCCCTCATGGCTTCCCATAAGTGAATATTGAATTCTTAGGTGCAAGCTCATTTTCATTTCCTTTACAAAAGAGGGCAGATCTCATTAAAGCATGAATTATTTCAGACTTTTTGTTGCCATAATATAGTTAAGGATATGAATTTTCTATGCATAGGTAGAAACTTGTCTCCCTAGAACCATATTTGAACCTGAAGTCTTTTATAATACATATTGTTGTATTTTTTTTTTTTTTTTAGGGGGGTGGGGGGGGGGGGAAATTGAATTGTAATGTGCATTTATTGACTGATGTTTTAGGTATTGCCTAAAATAATCCAATAACATTGACAACAAATACATATATGATGTGCTCAAATCCATGAAGAACATTATCACAAAGCAATGAGGTTGCAATAGTTTTATTTTTACTATTTCCTTTTCTCATGTCACATATCAACGATATATATTTCCATATTTATCTAGAGAAAAGTGTGCTCTCTATTAAGAAAACCCATTTTAAGCAGGTTATATAACAATAAGCAGCAGTGCCAAAGCTCATTTAACATAAGATAGATACAGTGTAATTTTACTATCCTTCAATCATGTGCTTGCAGTGCATATAATACATGTACAGGGTAGGACCCCTTCTTTTCAAAATGTCTGAAATGTATGAGGACTCAGTGCAAGTTTGCTCCTTCTCCAGTTATGACAATATCCCCTCAAGTCTATCGGGTATTATACTAATTATATGTTTTTGAAAAAACAATATTCTGGAATCTGGAAACATTATGGTGACTTTGACTATTTGTTTAAACATATTGCAATGCCCTTACAACCCTCATATAGGCACTAGCATGATATAGGATGCAATATTATGCGGCATTGCACGGTCTAATGTACATGTAAGTAGATTGCTTTTCACATTTTATGCCTTCTGAATAATGATTATAGATTATAATAATTATATTGGATGGCTTTACTTCAGGGGAAACCAGAATATTCCACTCGTTAGGGCACTCATCTTCGATTCATGGAATATTGGCCCTACATGTAACTTGTAGAATATTTCTTGTTTCCTACTTTGAGCCATCCAATAATGTAAATATTTTTTTCTGGATTATGATGATATAAAACCTTATACAGTCAGCCAGGCCCCTATTTTGAAATGTGGTCTAAATGCGATCCTGTAGTCTGATTAAACATAAACTCAAGTTTATTTCTAAACCTCAGCTAAGAACATGGACCTACAATGTACAGGTAACTCTGCCTAAGTCAAATGTCTTGGGACCATAGAAATCTGTTTGACTTAGATTAAATTCTCCCTAAGAGAGGGGAATAACACATGTCTTGTATAATCTGGACTAAAAAGTTTCTTTGACTGAGGTGATTATTTGACTTATAGAAGGTCGATTTATGCAGAGTTGACTGTTTTAGTTTAAGCCTCTGCACTATCCTTTAAATAGATTTATCTCCATTAATTACCAGTCTTACCTAGGAAGAATACATGTGAAGATGGTCAAAGGTTAACTTTATGTAATTGTGTTTGCCATTTACATACATTCATAGATGTGAATGGTGCCAATAGTGGGAGGAGTGATGCCAAGTAGGCTATGGTAAGAATGGTACAAAGTATGCACAACTGCTGCCAAATATCAGGAGTATGGCAGGAGATATATGTGTCAAATACATTTATGGTAGAAGTGATTACATCTTATGTTAAAAGGAACAATTTGGATAATAACATTGTAAGGCTTCTTCTAATTTGTATGTAATACAGATGTATTTATTTGGAATATTGCTATTATTAATGTATTAAGATATAATGTAAAAATGAAAAAAATGACTAAAGAAAATGTGATTCCATCCGGATGGAATCTCATTTCCATTGTCCATATATTACATATATTTCTGTTCAACAAATATAATGTAGATACACAGTACACTCCTGTTATAAAATGACCATGGATACAACATGATTTTATTTTAAAGGGACGGTCTGGACCCACAATAAGTTGCTTTTATAAAAAGCAGAACAATTAGAAAAACAATTAAAAAAAGTTTGAAGAAAATTGGGCTAATAATAAGAAAGTTATGAGCATCTTTATGATGCACAAAAAATTGATCGCTATACCAAATTGGCAACACAGTCACAAAGCTGTGATGTCACAGGGGCACAACTTGCCATGCATTTTCTGTATTGTTTTATGATGAATTTTCACTTTATTTGTTCAGAAACTGTTTTCCTAAAAACTTTTGCCAAGATGTATTGATGGCAATATGCTATTGCATCTATACATATATTGTAAAATCAGCACCCCATTTAGAAATACATAAAAACAATGATTTCCAGTAGGTTTTCGGTATAGAAAAATGATATTCATGAATGTTGAATTTCATGAAAATATCACTTTTTTTTTTAAATGTCATTACAATTCTCATTTTATGAAAATGCATGGATGCAATAACATATTGACATCAATATATCTTGGCCAAAGTTATAAAGAAAACAGTCTCTTAACGAATAAAGTGAAAAATTATCATAAAACAATATAGAAGATGCATGGCAAATTGTGCCCCTATGGCATCACATGTTTTGCCAATTTGGCATAGCAATCAATTTTTGTGCATAATAAAGATATTCATAACTTTCTTATTATTAGTCAGATTTTTTTCAAAATTTTTTTAATCTGTTTTTTTCTAATTTTTCTGCTTTTTATAAAAGCAACTTATTTTGAGTCCAGACCTTCCCTTTAACAATGCAATTCAGATGGTCTCAATTTCTGACATGCATACGCTGTATGTGAACATTGGTTGAGTATGTAGGAGTGGTCATCGAGTCTTTTTTTTTTTTTTTAGGAAAACGAGTCTTGTATATGGCAGATAGTGAAAATAAAAATTACACATGAAAATCTAGCATGGAGCCTCACTTAGCTGGGGTATTACACTGATGCCTTGCCATAGCTATCATCCTTACTGGTAGTGAACAGCTATTGTGAAAATTGTTTTCATTGCTCTAAGTGTTGAACTTACCTCAGTCTGCATCCATTTTTGATCAAGATTTGTGATGCACCAAGTCTTGAGCCCCTCGTTATGACAGGACTAGACTGTATTGAATATAATTTAATGGATTCAACATATTTTAGAATATTCAGAATGTACAATCAACATCAGGTAGCATTCCAAGAAACTTAACAGATACAAATTCATCCTTTGAATTTATCTGCTATGAAAAGAAAATATTCATATATTTATGATGGTTTCTTGTAATGCTACTGGAAATACAAGTGGTGTAATATTAATGCTGAAGTACTGACAAGGCTGTAAAAGTCTCTTTATCTAGGCTCGAAAATATTTATATTTTTATACAGAAGTGGAATATCTACATGTATATGTTTGCAAAGTTTTAGATTATGGTAATTTATATATATACAAATATATAGTCTTATTGTAGTTCCATATATTCCTTGAGATGGCATTTTACTGAAAGTTGTCTTTCTCTCATTGGATGCGTATGTGGTTTCATTTATTTTTAGTCTTGTGTTTTCTTTGACAACTATGAAGTGTATAATGTCATGAGGAAGTTTGAATGATAGTGTTGTTCAATGCAATGTGCATGGTACTGAATTGTCACTTTGGAATACGGTCATGTAGTTATATGTAAGCCCTACTTAATTGATAATGATTACAGTCAAGTGTTGATATTATGAATTGCTTAGAGTTGAAACTGTTCATATGATGTGCTATATCTATACAAACAACATGCATTATTAAGTCCATCCGAGGAAGACAAGGAAAGCAGTTCTTGGTCTTTCTGATTGGTAAGCAAATAATCACCGTTGATTCAAATGACAGGCAAACTATCACTTCCCAGGCAAGCTGGATAGCTATCTCCTCCGAAGCAAAGCTGAGGAGAGATAGGGTGTACATCCAGCTTACCAAGGAAGTGATAGTTTGCCTGTCACTTGAAATCAAGAGGTGATAATTTGCTTTATATTCCTCATCTAAAACATTTTCAGAGTAAGGGGAAAACCAATATTTTGGTTTAAAATTCAAGGTTTCCTTGATCCTTAAAAAATCCACTCAAGTCATCAATACCTGCGCTTGTAATTGTAACGTAAACTTGTACAAATAAAGTGCACGCAATTTATTTAGCGCGTAGGCCTAGCTCAAATGGGCTGAAGTGATTGTTATGTAACAAAGAAATTTAAAAAAGGAATTGTTACGTCACAAAGCAATTTATCTGTCGCTGCATGTGATGGTAAAATGATAGTACAAAAAAAAAACAAGTGACCACGCACTTTTTTTGGTGCATCCTAAAAATAATTGATAACGCGTTAAGGCTCCAGATGCTCTATGGGGCGCTGAAGTGAACAGCGAAACTCAAAAGTACTAACACTGCGAGTGATGATTGATGATGAGAAAACTAAAATTTATCACATAATTGACTTTTGACCAATCCTGTTGCAACATTCTTAGTATGTGGAATATAATACCAATTATAAACAAATTGTTGTTCTTTATGTTTATAAATGTATGCCTATGCAATACAACAGATTCAAATATTAGTTATAGATACGTTTTTATTAATTTAGAAAATTAGAGATGTTTCATCAGTACAATATCTGCTCATTATTATACTCCCAGATGAAAACTCTGCTGTGTGTGATACAGGTTTTACTTTTTTTAATTCTTATCCCCTTGGAAGTGGGATTGCTTTGCTGCTTTTGAAGAACATCAGATTATTGTCTATTTGTTTTTATTTCCGTAAATCAATGATTAAACGTATAATACAAGTTCAATCTTGAAATATGAAATATTGGGGATTGGACTTTTGAGCGGTTTAGAACATATTACCACTTTTTTTTTTACTGGGGGGGGGGGGGTCCTTTGTCTATGCATTAAAAAAAAATTAATACACACTGTACAATATAAATTATCAATTATCAGCAAAATAATTGTTCGAACATAACTTTCATCAATTTCAAATGGAATTGAATAGAATTAATAATTCTTATTACGTACAATGAATTTTATAAGGGAAAGGTAGATTATAAAGATCGTTGCTTCAAACTGACTGGTAAGAATGCACATGAATAGTTGCATATAAATATTCACAATGGCTGTCAATCAAATGAAGATTAATGCCTTAACACAGAGCATGAGTGGATTGTAATGCAAAATTATGTGTTATTCCATATATTTTTAGGAGATAATTATGATTATGACACATTTAATGTGTAATTCATGGATGTAATTAAAAGTATGTGTGGACAACAGTAAAGAATAGATACCTCTTTAAAATATTTGTTTCTTATTGCATGTTTTATTGAGTTGATATTATGATTTAGCAGGTAGCCTATGTTTTGAAAGTGTTCTGAGCTTAGTCTATAATGCAGTATGTTGTGTAAGTTGAAATTGAGTTGTTTTCTGTGTGGACCTACAATTTTACATATTTATAGGTCAATTTTATTTGATGAAGCAAGTACATGTACGTTGGGATTTTGTCATTTTGAGCTTCTTGAATGAAGACTGTAGTGGAAGAAATCTACATAACAAAGTAGTCTGTAGATAAACAAAATGTTTGAATTTTAGATACCAATTTGATGAAGTTGATTTGCCATGGGGGGGGGGGGGGCGTTATGACAATTAAAAAATCTATAACGACTTTCAGTAATCAATAGGGTAAATTGGGGTAAGTGGGACACTTAAGCATTTACGTAAGCATTACAAACAAAATACAAAATACTCAATAAAGCAATCATACATGTATACCTCATTTTGAAGTTTATTTAGATATAAACGTTTTATAAATGTTTTGGTTAAAATTTCCGCCAAATAAAGGTTAAGGTGACAGTTGATCATATAACTACTTCATTGTCCCACTTACCCCGTCAAGTTGGGGTAAGTGGGACAGCATAATACATGGAATAAAATGTGGTTTAAGCGGTTAAGTGGCTACAAGCAATGAACTGTGATGTAAAAGTGTGGAATGAAGATCTGTCTTCACAAACTTTATTTATACATTGAAATACTATTGAAATTGGTGTGTCCCACTTACCCCAAGCATGTGGGGTAAGTAGGACAGTTAATTAAAACAATTGCTTTAAAGCCAGTATGAAATAACAGCCTCGTATAGCACCACCTCAAGTCCTCAACTACTTGATTCTGCCCTGATTCCTAACCCATAATGCAACATTATGATAGTGTAGTCTTATAATTCAGGCTCATTTGAATGAAAACATACTTTTTCACTTCTCAATAAATTCACACTGTGATAATTATGTTGCCAAGTAGCAAAACACATACTTTTCTACTGAAAACATTTTAGTTTCCCAGTACAAATTAAATTGTAGGTTAATTTATACACCGTTTTGTTAATAGTTATTTCAAAAGGTATACTAAGAAGACTAGCTATTTATAACACACAGCCAATGGGAGTGTTGTTCAGTTCGCTCTCGCTTTAAGTCTTTTGTTTACATCATATTCCATTTTATATCATTTTCTAGTTTAAAATTTATTTTGTGAACAATTTCAATGCCACCTTACCCCTAAAACAAAATGGATCTGGGAAACACAAAGACAAGTTTGCATATGTGTGTATTTTCAAAATTAGCTAGGTGGCAATCGTTTTATGCCAAGACGTGAGATGTTAGAGATTTTTAACGATTATTTTTCCGATAACTGTAAATTTTTCCCAAACAGGCATGTAATTTGTTGCTAAATGTATGTTTATTCACGCTAAAATAGTTCCTCCACTAAGGCAGGTCTTAATTATATGCATATATGCAATTCCCCCAAAGTGTCCCACTTACCCCAAATGTCCCACTTACCTCAATTTACCCTAGACCATGTTTTGCACTTTTAAAAATTATTGCACACAAAAAAAAAGGACTTTAAGTATTTCCCCTACATACACTTAGATCATGAAGTTTTAACTTTTAACTTCCTATTTGTTTAAAGGTGCAGACCAATGTCTCAGTAGGAACATCTTTCAAGGTATAACTTTGAAGGTATAACTTACAAACCTGAAGTACCTTTAAAAGTGTATTCCTGCACTTCTAAAGATGGATACTATTTCAAAGGTGTCATATCAATTCTAGTTGTAAACTTAAGAGGAAGAGGGCGCTATCACTCTACGCAAAGCGAACGCGGCCATAGACTTTTTGTATTTATTGCACAGTTTTTTCACTTTGTTTTCTTGATTATGCGGAGCAACTACCTTTTCAAAGAAATGATCAACTTGAATAAGTACGCTAAGAGTCTGAATTTTTCAAAATAGGAATAACTTATTGCAAAGGGAAAAAAAAGTCCTGTCACTTGTGTCAATTCGAATCCTAGTAAGAGCAAATTCCTGTACAATATGGCCAATTTGCTATCAAAATAGCTCATACGCTGCATAATCATCTTCCTTGATTACGCATAATTATATTACAGCTTAATGATCAAGCCGTTTTTAAAAGCTTGAATTCTCAGTTTTCCAAATAGTACTTTCATTTCGATTGGTTAAAAAAAAGTCCTGTCACTTTGAACATTATCACAAACAATCTTTACTCGATGGGTCAATATTTCCGCATATCACATGCATATCGCATGTGGACGGCGTCTTCGCAAGATGTGACAAGATCACTATTTATCAATAATCGTAGGAACATCAATCTATGTGAAATAAAGATTCTGATTACAACTTTAGCACAATGGTGTTATAGGCTTGCCATAATGTCTCTTCCCCAATCTGGTCTGAAGCATCTACCTACGAAAACTATGATAAAAGGCAATTATTTATTTCATATCCATGACTAATTTCCTCGAACGGATCGACTGATAATACCATTTTACCGACAGGGAAGTTTTTTTTGTACGCTAAGTATAATTGCATGCAGTTGTCAATCGGTCGCTTTCCGCCGTTTAGCGCGGTTTTGTTGACATTCTGCGCCGCTGAGCTGCATGTATTTCCACTAAACTCATGAATGTAATGTTGCGTTTCCCCTCCTCAAATAATGGACGCGTCTCTATGTTAAGATTAATGTCATACGTTAGATTTACATTTCACGTGGAGTAGAATTGATAAGTCCAGTTATAAAGTACAAAGTAACACTTTAAAGATGCTTCCATTTGTGGCATTTTATAGGTACAAAGTTAATTTTTGTTTTCTTCTTAGAATGCAATGATGTAGCCTATTTCCTATAAAGTACATCTTCCCCCACAAAATATAAACCTAATGTTGTTAAATTATTTAGTACTGATATTTGTTCACATTACTTACTCCCGTTATAATGCTTTCTTATGGTGTGTCAGTAAACACTGCAAAAACGCTAGTGTTAAATATGCAACACCATGCGGGTGTTAAATTTGTGGTGTTAGATTTCGGAATTAGATTGTTATCTCTCTAACACCACTCGGTGTCAAGACAAATTCTGAAAAAAACGCTTTGTTGAAATTTTTGCAGTTAAAAGTAATATCATTTGATATATTTCAATTATAGATATCATAAACACAAATATAGCAGTAAATTTAGCTTTAGTTTCTGAAGTTAACTGAATATTTTTAACACCAAAAGCTGGTGTTATTTAACACCGGCCCTGGAATCTATATGCGACCACGCCGATTCGTGTTGAATTAATCAAATCAACCACTCACTAACGTAAATCCGCCTGCGCTATTTATTCATCAGGGAGATGACGCTTTGTATTATTACGTAATATCCCACAGATGAATAGCATTCTATACGGATTTACGCCAGTGAAATCAACACCCACTGGTATCAAATTTGAAATTAGCACCAAGAAAAGTGTCAAATTAACACCAGAATGTGGTGTTGAAATAACACCAAATAGTTTTAATATTATATTTCTAACACCAAAACTACCAGTGGGTGTGGTCGCATATAGATTTCGGGCCGGTGTTAGATTTAACACTCAGGGTGTTAAATTTAACACCCCAGTCTTTGCAGTGAAGAAAGTATTCAAGAAATTAATTTTGTCTTTAATATGACTTGACAGTCCACAATGTCATTGAAAATGGGCAATATATTAAGAAATATTTGTTAGGAAAAAGATTCGCCGAAGAAGGGGAGGGGGTTTACTGACCGATTTTGAGGGGGAAATGTGAAACTGCGGTTATTGAAATTTTAACTAAGAGCATTGGCGTTATAAAGGCTCATCAACTTTATATCACAAGTGTAACCAATATAGGGCAAGTCCACGCTATTTTGCGATGTAACAAACGGGACATTCAGAGACAAAAATAGGCTTATTTGATAAATCTTAAATTTAAATCCCAATCCTTAGGTATATTTTTGAAGGTACTAACAACCTTCAATAAAATCATAAACAATAATTGAAATAACTCAATTCATATTTAATTTATGATAATTTATTCGTTCGTAACAAATGGGACCAGAAAAAAATGGTGTTTTTAAATTTTGAATTTGTTCACATGATACTAGGAATTTAAAAAGCAGATAAAAACTTGCATAGTCACATCCTCTTAACCATGTAATAAACTTTGTAAATACATATTTTAAAGTCAATACAGCCTCACGTTTTCTGGCAAGGTCAAGTTTTTATAAAATATGACATGTAACACATGGGACACGTAACACATGGGACAATTATTCCAGGAATTATTTTCCATTAAATATTTGATGTAGCCAAAGCGTAGCAACATGTTGTGTAAAAAAAATCCGCTGATGAAATAAAAGAACCATAATACAACACATTACTGTAAAAAAGTAAATATTTTGTTTCATTACTTGAGGTGGGAGGGCGAGTAATAAAACTATATTATTTTACATCAGCTCACTTTTGTGAGGCTACTACTGAGACATGAATACTTTAAGAATAAAAATATGGAAAGTAATGTGCTAGGTTTGTGATATCTTTACCAGAGGAAGCCTAGATGATATTGAAACAGAAAATATGTACTTTTTGGTTGTATTCCTATAACAAACCTTTAGAAATGATGGTTGAAAATAGCATTTTTAATGCATTTTATCTTTTTTTTTTTTTTAATGAAAAATTAATTAGCCTTGTGACGTCATATGATCTGAAATGAATTAAATTTTTTTAATTATTTTTTTTTAAACCTCATTTGCATTAAGTTTATTTCATACACTTTGTGGTGATATATGATACAACATTTATGTACTTTTAAAACCTTACTGACACACTTGACACAAAAGTTGAAAAATCACCATCTCGGGAACAAATAGCTTGGACTTGCCCTATAGCAAACTGTTACTATAGATGATTGATACCAAGCGTCTTTGTAGTCAAGAACTAAACCAACAAATGTTTAAGATGGAACAAAAGAGAAACATCTTGAGAGATGACAACATCATTACTTCATACACGTCACCAAAGTCCATTATTTCGTCATTCCAGTTAATCATTGCTATAATAAATGAGTGGGCTCAATTATGACTGTTTCTACAAAAGGATTAATTAGTTACTCATTAACTAAAGTAATAAGGTGTGTTTTTAAGACGCGTATGTTGGTTTGATATCATTCGATTCCTGGCTCACTCCCAGACCAGACGTACTATTCACCTAGCTCTCAGCTCATACTCTATCATCATGGTAAGTATAACTTCCAATATATACCAATTTTCAGCTCTGCTCATATCAAACTGTTTCCAAGAGAAAAAGGTTTACAATTTATATTGTAACTATTGTTTATAATACAGAAGTACGAATATATATATCAACTTTTGAATATCTTACAGAAAACACACTCAAACCTAATGTGACATCCAATCGAAACCAATGTTGAAATTCCGGCAGTAAAAACTTAATGATACAGAGAAACTGGCATTTTAACTTTAAAAAGAAACAACTAGCATAAACTTGCTGAATACCGTTTCAGTTTATTAAAACCCAAACTAATTTTGAGCTCTTGCATTTATTTTAGATACATGTAATTCGTAATTTTGTATCACACCGGGGAAAATGTATTTCAAATCCTCAAAAGAAATAAACTTAGGTCTACCCATAGGCCTGTATGCCTACTTGGTAAAAATCAAATGTGTTGAAAATCACAGATCTAATTCACATAGAGACGACAAAGGTGGGCACTCTAACTGTACAGTCAAAGTCTGAAGATATTTTGATTTTCAGTGGTGGATTCAAGATTTTGAAATAAGGGAGGGGCTGCCGGATATTTGTGAAAAAGGGGGAAATGATAGATAGATGTACATAAAATAACATTTGTTTGTACCGATTTGGCAAAGTAGATGCATCAGCATTGTTTCTTTTTCTTGAACCATCAAATAAATATTGTTGATTTAGCATAAATAAAAATGAAAATTCTTTTGTGATAATATTAAAGAGATAGGATGTTCCTTGTTCTGCAAGAAAATGAACGAACGGAAATTAAATTTCAATTTCAATTATTATATGCCTAATATCATTTTGTGTAGATGTGCAGGCTCAGAAGTTTGTACACCTCAGTAATTCCACATTGTACAAAACGATATATATTTACCCCTTTTCACATTTTGGTAGGAAGTATATTCCTGCTTTTATTTACCAGTTTGGATAGTTTACGAGACTAATGCCCATGGAATGTTTAGGACTAAGTGCAATTAGGCCTACATCTGAACCAAAATTTATGGCCTTCGTAGGCCCCTGTGCTTATTTCTATACTGCAAATAGGGTACATGCAGGTAATATGGGCATGGTGAAGCAAATCATGTCGTGACCGGTGACCGGTGTGAGCGCCGTATGTTGTTCATATGAACTCCTTACGAAAATCTATCGTCGTGAGAGCATCTGATGCCGAAATTTCTCTGAGAAAATTGCTGAAAACCAACAAGGTAGGTAAAAATTACGGCATTTTTTCACCCTGATGTAAAATTTGATGTTTTACAAAATGTGATGCTGAAAAAAGAGTTTGAGGGGTTAACCTCAATTGTTTGTATATTTAGTAAGCTTATAGCTTCATTTTGATCATAATAGCGTGTGCAGGTCAATTTGTTTTAATGAAGGGGTGCAATGTGGCATTGAATGCTTGCCTGACATGCCAACAATATTTAGTGCAGGTAATATGGGCAGTCCAAAATGGCGGAATGACTCTGGTACTTGGTATTGGGATGAGGCATCAATCTCTTCGCTAAGATTTATATATATATATATATATATATATATTTACAGTATATTATTAATATAAATAAATTTTTGTAGGCCTATATTGATTTTTATAATGAAAATAATATAATATCTATAATTCAAACAGGCAAAAATTTGAATTGAATATCTAGTCAAAGTATTTACTGAAGGGGCTTATAATTTCAAATGATATCTTAAAGTTAAATAAAGAAATAAAAAAATACATTAAATACATGTGCCCATATTACCTGCACATGCAGGTAATATGGGCCCTTTGGTGATGACGTCAGCATTTGAATATTACAGACAGGGGGGTTGGTGATAATTGCTTTTCTTCACAATAGAAGTTAGAGCAGTAGTTATTGATTCATATAAACAAAGATTAGGCTGTGTGTCATTTTGTAATTTTATGCAAATTATGGAAATGTGCTTAGGGGGCCCATATTCATGATATTACCTCATGGGGTTGGAAACAATACATAATACATAGTCTTGATTTAAAAAGCAGTATGTAAATTTGAGTAAGTTTGACATGTTCAGAAATAAATTTTGGGGGGCATCATTTCAGGGCCCCAAGATAAAGCGTAGGTTTGAATATGGTAACATGATCAAAAACCTATTCAGTCTTAATTCTTTTATGCATTTTGTTGTTAATTTCTCACTGAACCTCACATGTGTCACAACATTTGTCAATAATTGGTGTAGCCACACATACAAACATGGAAGGGACATTCATGTAAATCATTCACTATCTTGCCACACCCTTAATCATGAAGTCACGTGGTATATATACGTGCACCAACCCGCCAAACGTAGCCTCTGTTAAATGGCGATAATTATATCTTTATCTTGAAATTACTTAACTTTTTTTTTTTTTTTTTTTTTTTTTTTTTTTTTTTTTTTTTTTTTTTTTGAGGGGCGGGGTAAAAATACTGTGACGTCACCCCCAGTTCCATGATACCAATAGCTCTGGGAGTAATTATAAATAATTGATAAACATGGTATGAGAAAACAAGATTAGAGACTGATTAGTATACCAAGTAAACATCTTGATTATCACTCAACAAACAGTCGAGACGTGCATGGACTTTGTCTAAGCTGATAGCACACTTCAGGATGTGCAGGGTTGGGCAAATTACCCTTCCAACAGTAGTATAGCCAGAAGGTCTTAACGTCCTTCTACCTCCCAAGGAATGTGTTGCTCTTTAATGATTACAAAAATTAATTGGTAACGAATGACGTCATAGACTTAGTAGAGTTCACTTAAAACTTGGTCAAAGTTCTATTCCCGCCAAGTAAGTAAGCACTATACAGAATGAGGTGAAATAATATTTCAAATATAGCACGCTGGTTTTTCGCGAATTGTGGATCATTTTGGAACTGATGTAGAATTAAATTATTTTTTTCCTTATTCATGTTTTTCTTATAGGTTGACAAGCTCACAGAACAACAGAAAGCCAGTAAGTATACATCCACATAACAATATTGAAATGGAGCAAATATTTTAAGCCTATGACCATCAATATTCAGTGATTACCTAAGAAAGCTTCTTTTACCAATAATTAGTACCCGGCAAGCACAAGAACGTGTAGTATAGACTAAAAGGGCAATATTGAAATATAGAACATAGGTTTATTAGACTTTTTTCCCCAAAATTTTACGAGCTGTGCCATATAAAAAGTAAAAACGCTGCGATTAATAGTACGATTGATATCAATTGTGAGTCTATAATATGTTAAACCGTGTTTATATTCTAAGAGTTATTCGGAAGATTGATGTATCTCTTTTTTGTTACTGGGCTCAGTTCATATCCCTTTAAGTATAAATTGTATTGTATTATTTGCAGACTTCAAGGAGGCCTTTGCTGTATTTGACAAGGATGGCAATGGCTCTATTACACACACTGAGCTGGGTGAGGTCATGAAATCAATCGGTCAGAACTTACCTGAAGCTGAACTCAAGGAATTGATCAAACTTGTCGATCTTGATGGTAAGAACTTATTAGCTTTATCTCGGTAATTTGGAGGTAAATTATTTCATTTTCAAACTGTGAAATTTACACTGTTATTTAGAAAAGTTGAATATTCAACATTTGTTCTGGCAATATAAAGGTTGCATATTAATAATGACACTAATTAATGATAATTTCTTATACCTAATATTTTTTAACGAATTTACTACTGATAGTACTATGATAAATGGATATAAAGCTCACTAATTATTGTTATTGTTTTCGTTACCATAAATATGATAGGAGTGCTTTACCGCTACTTCCAGTCAATTTAAGTTTCTCAGTTTTTTTTATATAATTTATATTCCTGTAATGGGTCCATTTTACTCATATTCATAGTCAGTATATAGGGAAAATAAACTGAAAGTAAAAAAAAAAAACACTTTTAATGCATGCTATTATATTAAAAACATGAAGAGGTAATAGTTCTTCTCAGATACAATTCATTGTGAAAGAAAATCTATTATATAGCATTTTCAGTTTTCAGTTGTGACCTGTCAAAGTTAGGTGTTCTGTTTCGCCCCAGATACCCCTAATTTTATTAATCCACATATTTTCTTTTTAAAGGAAATGGCACCGTAAACTTTCAGGAGTTTTTGACCGTGATCGTGAAGGCTCTCCAAAACTTAGAGGCTGAGCTCAGAGCCGCCTTCAAAGCCATGGACAAAGATAACAGTGGTTCATTGAGGTAATGGTTTCATAGTAACTTATATTGTGTAGATATCCCCTCAACCATATTAACTTTGCTCCACCGCCCGTGTCCGACACCCTCTTTCAGCGTCTTTAAAAATAAAAATAAAATCATAATAAAAAGAAAAATTTTCGAGGCAACGGTTTAGTTTTCACGCAGATTATAATCATTGTTAATAAAAAGAGCATATTTTGAATATCATCATTATTGTTACTATTATTACTCATAAGCTATTGGCTCTATCCTTATGACAACTTTTAGGCGAGTCCGAACAACCCAGTTTATTTCGTCAAAAGACATTTGAAGGTGAACAATATGTAGTTGAACAAAAAAAAAAGTGGCAGAATTGGATTAAATTGCACGAAAATCAGTGGCGGATACATGATTTGAAAATAGGGGGCACCAGGCCCGATAGGGGCGAAGCTGAAATTTCCCGATTTTAAAATGTAGTCTACACTGTAAAAAATATATGTATTTTTACAGTAAATCTGCTGTCAGCAGAGTCGCCATAAAAAAATGTAATTCAAAAAACAGTCTTGTTGTAAGTTTCTCCTGCAAATAATTACGTGAGAAATACAAAATATACATCAGGAGTAACCCATTTGTTCAGTTTTAACCAAATACGTATGATATAAAACTCTAATGATATTTTTCCTTCTCTTTCATCAATTCTTAAGGGAGAAATTTACAGCAAAACTGTATTTTAAATTACATTTTTGTTTGGCGACTCTGCTGACATCACTTTGCTATATTTTTTCTGTATTATTATTATTTTTTTATTTTATTTTTTTTTTTTTTACAGTGTACCGTGGGTCAGTGAGCGGTTTTCAATAGGGGTGCGCGTCCCCTGCGCCCCGCCTAGATCCGCTACTGTTAGTTGATTATCATTATTGTGATAACAAAAAATACTGTAATACTTTTTATTGTTTTTGTATGATTTAGCCATGCTGAGGTGAAGCAAGTATTTGCAGACTTTGGTGAGAAGTTGAGTGATAAGGATATCGATGCTCTCATCAAGGAAGCAGATACAGATGGAGATGGAACAGTCAACTATGAAGGTTAGTAACTATTCTAACTACTACAATGACTATTCTACAATGACTATTCTGCTTTATTAGTCAGTAGAACCGTATTAGTTTATGATTGTTAGAAAATATCACGAAATGAACACTAGATAATGTGCTGATTAATAATGAATCATAATGCAGCTTGAAGTTAATCAATAAACATAGCACACTATGAATATTACTTTATTAGTCAACAAAATTAATGATGATGATGAACATAATTTGTAGAGCGCCATATATCTGCTAAAACATTACAAAGGCGCCTGGCTCCCCAAATATGCACATTGTTTACAAAACTGCCGGAAAAGATAAGTTTTTAGTTCAGATTCGAAGGTATCGATGTTGTTCAAGTTAATGCCCACATCCCCATCTTTTAGCAGATAATCCATTCCTATAATGTATAGGCCTACATAATTTTCAAATGGTCTAAATGAGCTGAATTTCGGCCACAAAACTGGCAGCAGTGGCTTTTCTTTTTGATATGATTTTAATTCCACATTTATTTTTTCGTTTTACAGAATTCGTGAAGCTGATGATGGGTTGAGAGCATGAAGATAACATCAAGAGTTACTGTGCTTCAATAACTATCATCTACATTGTGACGTCATGTTTTTGTATTTTGATATATCCCTAAATTATTGCCTAGAAAATATAGACACAGAACGTGAAACGTGAAATTCATTCAATTTAAGTGTTACGTGTTTTGCGTTTATTATTTTAATGACAAACACAAGATCGACACCAACACTGACCAGCGTCACTCTTCTTGTGTTCGTTTTATCTTCATCAATAAAAACTGAGGTCACAATAATTAATTTTGCCCAAACCTCAGAACAAAAAAACAAAACAAAACAAAAAGAATTGGTCAGCCATTCTTTAATATCCCATTCCCCGTAAACCTTTTAATACTTGCTTGTACATATGAAATAAAAGGGGGAAAACACATTCTGAATTTCCTGAAACATCCACTTTATTCCAGTTGCTCATATTCCCCTACTGAATAGTGATAATGTTGTCTTGTGAACTGTGAGATTACCATGACCGAAAGAAAATAAATGTAAGTTATTAATTGATTACTACGTACGTTTGAAATGTATTCCTGATGGCATCATTATGTGTCTACAAAAGGAAGGGCTGCAAAAAGAGCGGGGGGGAGGGGCTAAGTGAACAAATAAATAGCAAAAGCGATGCAAAAGGGATTGTGGTAGAAAATAGGGGGGGGAGTCATAGGGAGGATTACAGTAAGATACAAGTCATGTAGGCCTATATCAAGATGGAAGCCCCTTGTAACAAAATATGAGAAACATCGCATCACAGGTATTTTGGCGTCCCAATGGCAACAAGTTGAGAAAAGAGAGAGGAACCTTTATAGGTGCCTGTTTATGAGAAAAAGAGAGAATGAAGAGAGAAAAGAGAGAGGAGAGAGAGGTGGGGGAGAGACTCAAGAGAGCGATAGAGAGAGAGAGGGAGGAAAGAGGAGAGAGAGGAGAGAGAGAGAGAAGAGAGAGAGGGAAGACGAGAGCGAGCAGAGAGAGAGGAGAGGAGAGAGAGGAGGAGAAATGGCGATGGCAAAACACGAAGGTCAAATGACCCCGTTCTGGCCATTACGCCATTCCGTTCACTTTATCGCTATGATAACATATAGTTATGGGATGGATAGTTACTAGCTCTGATCATATGATAGAGCAGAGAGAAGAGAGAGAGAGATGAGGGGGGGGGGAGGGGTGATCGAGAGTGAAATTAATTTCACTCGTTCCGAACATGACCTCTTTCGGGGGTCAATTATCATATGTATAACGACATTGCAACCAGAATGTTATGTATGGACTTCGGAACGGGGTCATTCTCACATTTATTTGTGTTTCTATTCAATACAAAATCATATTTCCTGTAAAAAAAAAAAAAAAAAAAAAAAAAAAAACGACTTTATAGCTTCAAACACCAATATGTAAACGCATTATGGCATTTTATAAGATGTCTGTACATGTATATACATAAAGTTTTAAAATTGACAAAATAGCGAAAATGATGAATGAAAGAATATGATTGTGTCTTCAAATGGAAAAGTGACAGCATATGGATAATCCAATCAGAAAAATTCTTAATATTAAAATATCTCTCGAAAACGAGATCTAAACATCATTGTGATGGCTAGAATTTTTTTTTTTTCAAATGATGTGTGTTTTATATTATGATCTTTTAGTCTTCCTCAAAGTAAATTCAAAATTTGAAAGATTATCTTTTTTTTGGTGTTAATTTCCAAAATACACCCAAGCACTAGTGGTGGTATCTCACTTCGCGGAGACGGGGTTGAGACGGACTTGGGACTACTTTGAGACGGTTTTGAGACAGATTTGAAAGTTGTCGCGGAGAAGTCTCCGAAACGTCTCCTGAGTCCCCGCGACGTTTCACGAGTCTCGGGAATCTCAAACAAACGTCTCGAAGTGGTCCAAAATCCGTTTCAGAGACGCTCCGCGACTGAAAAAAACAACAAAACAAAACAAACATCGTCTCCGCGACGAAAAAAAAATTGACGGAGACGTCTCTGAGACGGATTAAAGACTACTTTTAGATGCCTCAACCCCGTCTCCACAAAGTGAGATACCACCATTAATACTTTTTACACTCTGTCACTCTTTTAAGTACTGGAATCACAACTTATTTCGATTGGAGTTTGTTCAAAATAATTCATGTGCTTATTTTAAAAGGGAAGAGGAAACCTGTAAAGCATTGGTGTTAGATTAACACCAGTTCGGGTTTATAATATTTGCTGGGAATTATTTTTTAACACTGCTTGCTGGTACGGTGTTAATGTGACACTCTGAATAGTGTTAACTTACTATTTGCATGGGTGAGTAATGATGTGCTTTTGGTCTTTGAAGGGCTCCCCTCCAAAAGCCTGTAAGTAGGGGGTAGTGTTGACATAGGTTCCCCTCCAAATGCCTGTGATAGGGGGTATCTCTAAGAACCCGGAACGAGCATCCGTGTATGGTTGGCCCCCTGAGTGGGGGGGGGGGGGGGGGGGGGGGGGGGGGGGGAGAGGGGTTCAACATTAATGTACAGTCAATGATTTTTTTTTTCCATAGAGGTACTGGGCGCGCGCCTTCTGCGCCCCCGCCCCGCCTCCTTGGTATGAATCATTACAATACACTATTGGGCCTAATGATTTATGATTATTTGAATGGAATGAATCAAAACATACCTAATATTATTTCCCTCATTTCAAACCCACACAATAGGCTATTGTACGGCCAATACGATGCAGTTAACCCACACAATAGGCTATTGTACGGTCAATACGATGCAGTTCTAAAGTGCTATAGGATTCATAAGGGCCATTCTTGGTCACGTGTGTGACCAACATTATGAAAAATCTTGACTTTCATTGGCTATAACTCTAACAGTTTTTAAGATATACGGATTTAATGTTTATATTACAATAACATATTTTGTTAGCTATCATTTGGAAATATTTCTTGATGTTTACAATATGCATGTTCAAGGTCGGATGTCAAAAGAAGTGGGTCACGTGTGTGACTTCACAAAACGGCATGATTTTGAAAGTTCAATTTCATTTTGAAATTCCTGTGAGTTTTAAAATGATAAAATGTTCTTATTGCTGTGAGATATGCATTATGGATCTGTTAAGCAAAAAATACCACTGGATAGGAATCATCTCTGAAATTTCTTTTTTATTAAATCTATTTTTTTATATCGTGATGTCAGGTCACGAGTGTGACATTTTAGTGGGTCACATGTGTGACATATAGCAAACTGTACAGAAAAATGAAAATATTATGCAGTAAAGTACATTTGTAGCAATTACTATATCATTTGTGGTAGAATTTTATGAACTACCCTAATCAGTCACTGGTGGTGGTTTGGTAGCTGTAGAACTGGGGGGGGGGGGAGAGGGGCCATGATGCCCCGGCCTAAGATCTCGGCTGCATGATGCGCGCGAGCGCGCCTAAAATTGCACGATGGTAGTGGTTGCGATGTAAAATACAAGATTGCACTAGTTATTTCCGAAATATAATTTTATTATTTATATGAATTAATTATTTTATTTAATGCATTCATGGAAATATACTTTTTTTCTCTTTGACAATATAAAGCTCTGAAATGCAATTTTTTATGTGTATATATTCCTTATAGAATTTACTAACAATGTGTACTGAAAATATTGGCTATTGAAATCAATTCTTATATGTAAATTCATTGTTTTTATGAATTTCCTTAATGTATTTCCTTGTTTTTCGACCTGGTTCGTTTTCTTTTTTCTTTTCTTTTTCTTTTCTTTTTTTTTTTTTTTGGGGGAGGGCGCAAAATTATTCAGAAACCATTTGGAACATAAGTAATGCTAAAATAAATTAATTTCAGCCACGAAAGTGAAAATAAATCAGACCTTTGTGACCGCCTCCCTCCAGTGGGTCACGTGCTTGTGACTAATTGTGCTATAATAATACTAAAATTTAAACTTTTCAATGAATATATTTTGTGAGATGCAAGGTACAATTAAATCTAGCTTTTGAGAAAAAAAAAATAATACCAGGGCATAAACTTTTTTTTCTTTTCTGGTCACGTTGTGTGACATTTGAAGTAATTAACATAGTTAAATTCATCTAATATAATCACTTTAACAACACTTTTTCTTGTTAGATTAAAAGGAATAGAGGAAATGATAATATAATGTCGAGTAATCAAAGTAAGCAAGTTGAGTTTATACACCCATTGTAAAACGCGGTTTGAAAATTTCGCTTTAAAAAAATGTTGGTTTAAAAGTTAAACATTCTTGTTTTAATATTTACATTGTTGTTTAAAACCGGAAAAGCGAGGTTATAGCCTTAAACAAGACCTGTTTAGAAGACATTTTACACTGTATTAAACAAGTTTTGTTTAAACAGGCCGAGCAAATGTCACGTGATAGTCATGAGCTAATTCATCACTCGTTACATGCAAGGTAAATCGGCGCAACATTTCAATAATGGCGAAGGACTTATGCCTCACAGATGTGTTGGCTCATTGGATAGAGCGTCTGCCTTATAATCGAAAGGTCGTGAGTTCGATACCCGACCGCGTTTACCAAAAGCGTTAAACAATACTGTTGATATTTTAAACAACCATTAAACAACAGGTTGTTTAAAAGTTTTTTAAACTTTCAAACAACAAGAGTGTTAAATTTTTAAACAACTAGTGTGTTAGTTTTGTGTTTAACCTGATTCGAAAAAGCCAATTCACTTAACGCAGCGCTCTGAAACTCCCCAAGTGACATATTGGGGGGGGGGGGTTGGAAGGGGGTTCGGGGCAATTGTTGTATGCGCCCCGCCCCCTCTCGACGCTCCCTACTTCAATGATTCACTTTTTATGGAAAGAAAACTTTGTTTTTTTTTTATTTCTAAAATTATACCTACATGTGATACATGGAGGAAAGAATAAATTCCCCCCATGCATGTTACATACCCAAATACTCAAATACATTATAGGAACAGGAACAGTTGGTTATAATTACAGCTAGAGAACTTAACAAAAGAACTTTAATTATGAAGAAGGATTGCTCATCTCCTCCAGGCGATGCATGCATTCAACGTCTGTAGTCAAACCACGCGTAGTTAGCTAGCTTACTACATAAGTAGGAACATCGATCCCTGCCTTGCTATGTACACTGTTAAAACTTTAACTTCGCAAGATTCAGGTTGAGAAATTCGTCGGAATTTTTTGCCGATTTTTACGGAACGTCATCATGCAACCATAGCTGTTATCTTACGGTAAGTAAGCCCACACTTCTTTTAAGCCATAATTCCACCCTTCAATCCGATAGAACAATGAATGACAAATCGTCTTAACTTTAGATAATTTGCGTTGTTAGTCCGTGTAGACTCCATACCACTAGGTCTATAGATAAAGCTGGCCAGCCCAGACTTCTGGCGACCTGCCCTCTCAGCATTCCGTTCAGCTAAAACCGCTGATCCGGAATTCCTTTGGAGTTTGGATGAACTTGTATAGATCTAACCGGTTACACTCACAGAAACATTTTATTGCGAAACGTCAATACAAATATGGCAACAAAACACTCTCAATGGAGAGGCTGTTGACTAACTTATGGTGCCACTATAATTGTAGTAGATCTAACTGCAAAACATACAAATAAAAAATGATAGTTAGCAAGTACTGTTTGTATAATATTGCCTAATAATTTGCCTAATAATAATAATTGCCTCCAATCTGTAATATCTTTATACTGATTGTGTGGGTTGGGGTGGGAAGGGGGTGGGGTGTTTTGTTATCAAACAAAAGCCTGCCAGCTCTAATGTTAGATACATTTGCATGCAAATCTCCACAAAGCAATGGCAAATAATAGAAGGAAAACAATACATACTATAGCTTGTGCGACAACAAGTCTGTTGTCAAAACTCTAAGCTTGATAGGATAATTCTCTTACAGTTAGTTGTAAATATATGCAAATTGTAAGTTGTTTTGAATTTTCTTTTTCTTCAGTTGTCAATGGAGTTGGTCTCATAAGAAGAGTAAAATGTTAAAAAGTTTTACATACTTTTGTATTTGCCATTAGATGTTATATTTTTTTCTAATCAATCATTGATCATCTTCATCATCATCATCATCATCATCATCATCATCACTATACCATGCTTATTATAACCCTTCGCCACCATCACCTTCATCATCATCAACAACACCACCACCTCCACCATCACAAACAACCACCACTACCACCTTGTCCACCACTACTTCCACCACCACCACACCACCTCCACCTTCACTATCATACAACCTCCACAATCACCACCACTAACCCTAATCATACTATAACCATCACTACCACCACCACCACTGTCACTGCCATTACCTCCACCACCATTACCAATCACCACCACTTCCTCCACCACATCCACCTCGGCATACTACCACCACTTCTACCACCATCACCACCACTATCACTGTGAATCCTCATGATCATAACCAACAGCCACAACAAAACCACCACAAAACCTCCACTAGCTCCACCACGACCACCACTACGTTCATCATAAATTACCACCATCATTCCATGTCGCCTTCATCATTACCACCACCAACTATCTCCACCACCACCATCATCCCTAATGGTCATCACCACCTCAACAACATCATTTCTCACCTCCACCAACCACCACCTCGGCACCGCCATTACCTCCACCTCACAACCACCACCACCCGACTTCCTCTACCACCACTAACACACCACTTCCCTTACCACCACTAACACCACCACTTCCTCTACACCACTAAACACCACCACTATCCTTTCTACCACCCAAAAAAAACCAAAACCAACCATAAATCACACCACTTCCATAACCACCACACCACCCACTTCCTCTAACCACCACCACCACCACCACTTCCTCTACCTCCTCACCACCATTCCTCTACCACCACTTCCTCTACCACCACTCTCCTCTACACCACTAACACTAGCCAACTTCCTCTACACCACCACACCAACTCCTCTCTACCACCCCACACACCACCCCACTTCCTCTACCACCACCACCACACCACCACCACTTCTCTTACACCACCACAACCGACTGTTTCTCTATCACCATCAATCACCATCTTTCCTCTAACCACCACCATCACCACCTCCACCTCTACTACCAACATCTCTCCCAGCTCCATCACCACCACATCATCCTGAATCCTCATCATCATCGTCATGATCACAACCAACACCACCACCCACACCATAATCTCCACAAGACCTCCACTAGCTCGACCACTCCAATCAACCATGTCCACCACCATCATCATCCCTAATAGTCATCACCACCTCAACAACCACCACCACCACTGCTCAGCTCCATCACCACAAACATCATCCACAATCATGATCATCGCCACCTCCAACACCATCAGTCACCACCGAAATCATCATACCTAACTATCATAATCACATCACCTCCATCACCACCACAACTTTTACTACCAACCACCTCCATCGTCCCCAACTATCATCATCACCACCACCACCATCCTATAAATTATCATTACATGGTCATCTTCACCTCCAGCACCACAACTTCTACAACCATGCCACCTCCTCCAACAGCATTATCACCCCCAACTATCATCATCACTACCACCTCCACCACCACCATTATCCCTAATTATCATCACTGCAACCAAGCTATCATAGTCATCGCTACCTCCAACATCACCACCATTTCTACAGCCACCACCACCACCTCCTCCAACAGCATTATCATCACCACCAATCATTACCACAACCATGACCACCTCCACCATTACACCACCACCACCGCCACCATCATCCTTTATCATCATCACCACCACCATGCTAAACTTCATTAAAACATGTGAAAATAACAGCTTATATTATTCTTTAAATTAAAGTACCCTCTAAATGTTTTGTTTGAAGAGATAATCAAATGGTTGCTCTATACATTGTAGATGAGCCTGTAGCCTGTAGAGGATAGCAAGCTGGGAGCTGATGATGTTTAAATGGAATGGCAGAGAATTTCAGAAGGAGGTTCAGTTTTAGACATCTAAGTTTCAGGAAAGGTATTAAACTCTTTTTCCTTTTCAAAATGATAAATCCAATATAGGTAGCATGGCTCTGTAGATAGGGCAGGGGTCTTCTTGCAGGGTAATGCATTTAGCCTACATATTATCATGTCACTTGGATAGAATAGCATTTATGCCACTTGCTTCTAATAATTTAATTGCATCCTGTAATAGTTGTCCGGTAAAATAAAGCGAAGAAGAATAATTCCTTTTGAATAGGCCGATATCCTTAGATTAAAATGAACTGTGAGTGGTAATAAAAATAAATTGATTGTAACTCTTTAAGATTTACTGAAAAGTTTGGACATAAATCAGATATATCTCTAAATGTATTTTTGATCTGCTATTTCACCTTTTAATAGATTTGATGTAATGTTAGGAAACATTTCACCAAGTACATTTTTGTACAAATGCAGTAAACTCCATTTAAATTGAAGAAGCATGAGTTGTATACATACAGTGAAATCATGTCAAGCAAATTTTAATGCAGACTTGTGTTATTAACCTCTCCTAAGTCAAACAGATTAATATGGTCCCAAGAGATTTGACTTAGCAGAATTACCTGTAGTAATCTTCAAATTTACTGTACATGGCAAATACTCGGTTTCATAGGGGTGACAGCATAAAGGTTAATATCAATCAAATGTGTCAAAAGTGTCACTTTAATAGTACTTTTTTTAAAATATGTTAATTAACTTGAATGTTGATTTTTCCACCACTCACAGCAAAGAAGCAACCTTTACCACCTAAATCATCAGCGGATGTCACACGCTCTCAATCATTTGTATCTTCTCAATCAGGAGCACACCCTAAATCAGCAACACGTTCTCAATCTGTTGTATCTTCTCAATCAGTAACACCCCCTAAATCAGCAACACGTTCTCAATCGGTTGTATGTTCTCAATCAATAACACGCCCTAAATCAGCAACACGTTCTCAATCGGTTGTATGTTCTCAATCAGTAACACGCCCTAAATCAACAACACGTTCTCAATCGGTTGTACGCTCTCAGGCAGTTGTACACACTCAATCAGTGAAACGCCCTGCTCCATCAGTGCCACACCTTCAAACTGAATTGAAAAGATCTGCATCAGTGAGACCGAGAAGTTGTGTGTCAAGAGAAAGATCGTCTAACCTGAGAAGAGATGCAACTAAGAGAGCCTCAGTACAAGGTATGCATTCTAGTTCCCTTTGTGTGACTGTACCCAATAAGACCCATCAAATTTCCAACTAAAACACATGAAACTCTATCTGAGGTTTGTCACATGACTACTCGGTTTTCATGGCCGGAACGTTCTCTACCAATGGACTAGATTGTAAACTACCACACTATACATTAATAAAAAAACAAATGCTTAAAAACATTTATGGTATTTTGTTAGACCAGCGAGGGAATATTTCGCATATTTTTTTTGCCATCGCTGAAAGTGAGCCCCCAATATGTAGATACTAGTTACTGATGAATATGAGATAAACCTTGTCCTTTTGTAACCCTGTAAATTCCTTGAGAATGTCCTGAAATGAAACTTACACCATTTTGTTGTCTTTCTTTCTAACACACAGCGTGGAATGATGTCTGGAACAAACCTGTGATTGGACGAGCAATCCAGCCATTCACAGCCATCCTTTGTTGTGATTTGACCTTTGAAGCTGGTGATCAGATTCTAATTCTGACACAGACAAGCAAGCAATTTGATTGGTGGGAAGGGTCGGTTAGAGGTCATACAGGTATCTTCCCAGCCAATTACATTCAAGTGCTAGATTGACTGTAACTTTCCCCTTCTTACCAGCCAATTATATTCAAGTGCTAGATTGACTGTAACTATCCCCATCTTCCCAGCCAATTACATTCAAGTGCTAGATTGACTGTAACTTTCCCCTTCTTCCCAGCCAATTACATTCAAGTGCTAGATTGACTGTAACTTTCCCGTCTTCCCAGCTAATTGCATTCAAGTGCTAGATTGACTTTATCTTTCCCCAATCTTCCCAGCCAATTACATTTCAAGTGCCTAGATTGACTGTAACTTTCCCGTCTCCCAGCCAATTACATTTAAGTGCCTAGATTGACTGTAACTTTCCCGTCTTCCCAGCCAATTGCATTCAAGTACTAGATTGACTGTAACTTTCCCCTTCTTCCCAGCCAATTACATTTAAAGCTAGATTGACTGTAACTTTCCCTTCTTCCCAGCCAAATTACATTTAAGTGCTTAGATTGACTGTAACTTTCCCGTTTCCCAGCCAATTACATTTAAGTGCTAGATTGACTGTAACTTTCCCCCTTCTCCAGCCAATTACATTCAAGTACTAGATTGACTGTAACTTTCCCCTTCTTCCCAGCCATTACATTCAAGTGCTAGATTGACTGTAACTTTCCCCTTCTTCCCAGCCAATTACATTCAATGCTAGATTGACTGTAACTTTCCCGTCTTCCCAGCCAATTACATTCAAGTGCTAGATTGACTGTAACTTTCCCCTTCTTCCCAGCCAATTACATTCAAGTGCTAGATTGACTTTAACTTTCCCGTCTCCCAGCTATGATTTCAATACCTAGATTGACTGTAACTTTCACCCATACTTCCCAGCCAATTACATTTAAGTGCTAATTGACTGTAACTTTCCCGTCTTCCCAGCCAATTACATTTAAGTGCTAGATTGACTGTAACTTTCCCCTTCTTCCCAGCCAATTACATTTAAGTGCTAGATTGACTGTAACTTTCCCCTTCTTCCCAGCCAATTACATTTAAGTGCTAGATTGACTTTATCTTTCCCCATCTTCCCAGCCAATTACATTTAAGTGCTAGATTGACTGTAACTTTCCCGTCTTCCCAGCCAATTACATTCAAGTACTAGATTGACTGTACCTTTCCTGTCTTACCAACCACTAACATTCAAGCAACTTGACATAAACTTTTCGGTCTTTCTAACTAATTACATTCATGAGTACTTAAAATGTGTGTACTAGTAGTAGACATTTTTAGTATATATCTGTTATTTTGTATTGCATATTTTTTTAAAATGAATTTTGAGCATTCCACTTAATGTACGAATCGACTGTTGAACCAGGCAATATACATGTAAGAGTAGTTGTGTACTTTACATTGCTGATATAAAACAAAGCTGAGATAAAGCTCTAAATATCAAGATATGCAGTGGTGGCTAAAATTATTAGAACACCAAGCATGTTTATATGATTTCAGATATTTCCATTCTTTGACCATTTAAATACCTAATTAATGGTTGGAATGCCTCCGAAAGTCATCAGTATGCTTTGAAAACTAAATAACATAGCCATGCGTTGGAAACTTGCCCCCAAGTCGCCCATTTTTATGTTACGGTACCAATTGAAAAATCTAAAAATCTTGCCCCTATCAAGATCAAAGTGTCAATGTTAAAAAAAATAGCCTCTCCCTACAAAAGTATATATTTTCTAAAAGGAAATTTCATGAGGATGTCAAAAATGGCATTCATAATAACGTAGGGTGAAGTGGTAAAATCTAAAGTGGGATTTTAAAATTATTTTTGAAGGCCCCAAATTTTTTAATTCAGGTCCCCCTTTCAAATGACACTTAATTTGTCACCTTATTTGAATTGTTCACAAAATTTTCTTTAGAATATATGTATTTATAAGTTAATTTCTTCACTTTCATGTAAAATAATCTTAACCTTAAATTGTCAGGGTTATTTTTGTTATCTCACTATCAGGGGATGGGGCTAATCCACCCCCTCCCCATAAGACAAACTTTTCTGAAACTTGGTATGTACTTGGGGCATGTAAGAATGAATAAGACTGCAAAGTTTCACAAGTCTAGCTTCAACACTTTTTGAGCAATCGGCATATCGTTTTGGCATTTCAAGATTTTGCATTTGTACTGCATGTTTAACACACAGGTCTATGGGCACACTGAAAGCGTATAGTGCAACGATTTTTAATGCTGTGCATTACCTGATGGTCGAAACTATATAAATTTGGTACCAAAAGATGCATGAGACTCTATGCTATAAAGTTATGAAAGCTGTTGGCGCCAAAAAGTTGTCCTCAAACTTATTTCGGCAAATGTACTAGGGCATTGAGAATCCCATAGACTTTGTGTTGCTTCGGGTGTTCTAATAATTTTGGCCACCACTGTAAATCCTACAAGCTGCAAATGACTAAATGCAATAAAAACTGGGTTTGTTTATGAAAATATTGATTTCCATTCCCTTTTATAGAAGATGATGCAAATAGTCACTACATTAAAGCAGACATTTTACATATTTTAATTTATAAGACGAAACTACTTTACATTTTTTTTTTGTCCCAAGATGTTCACATTTGAATCTCTATTTACTATGGTGCAAAACCCCAAGACTACCATATTGTTTTACTACCTGTATGTGACCTTATAAAGTCCACTGCTTTGTCTACTATTTGTGTTTCTAATAACATTTAGGTGAGTATAAACACCTTTAGAACAAATACATGTATTTATTTGTGCTTTTTGTTGATATTTTGACTATGCCTTTATAAAGAAGTCTTTCTTAAAAAAATACATTCCATGTTTCTATATTTTTATAACCAATTTTTGAAATCTGCTTCTCATATTAGTCGTTCATGAAGTCTGTATACAGCTGTACATGTACAACATGAAATATGTTTGTTAGTAGTCACCTAACTATATACATTCTCTTAAAGAATACTATGTTTTACATGATACACAGTATCAGAGCTTTGGAACTGTTTATCATCCAATGATATAGTACCTGAAATATTTATACACCTTATCAAATTTACAGACATTTCAGGACTATTTTATATGAAAAATATGTTGTTTACAGAGTGTACCATTGTCAATTGAAGTTTAAGACATCATGAAATACTTTTTCATTAATCAACCTTGACCAACTTTGTTAATGGAATTCAACTTAAACATCTACTTTTAAATTAAATTCAATACTCATTTATTCTATAATTTTCGAATGACAAAATAAGCCATTACTTGCTTTTATGCATACATGTATGGCCCAAGATTTTTCTTGTGTGTGTCAAGCATGGACAGTATTATGACCTGGCTTGTGAGAATAGACTTCCTGTCAGGTACAAGTATATTGTAGATCAATTACTAATTGGATAGAGGAGCCAGAGTACTATTAAAATAATAGGTCATTATTGTTGTAAGCACTACAGTCCAGTTCCATTACTGTGAGGTGTTTGGAACCAAGCAAATTATATTGTTATGAACAATATATCATGATGCTAAACACAAAGGTATACTAAGTTAAGCCATAGCTTAAATCTGTAGTAAGCCAAATGTGATGAATCTGTCTATGTTATTCTGTTCCTTACATGTTTACTGGATTCCAAAATTGTGCTTAAATGGTTAGGAAATATTTTGTACTAATGTAATTCCCAGGCAGTTTTAACCGTTTCAGTACCAAAAATTCTAATGAATTGAACATCTACTGTTCGAGATTTTGTCACAATTGGCTAACCCTAGTTAAACCACAGTTAAGTTATGGCTTAATTTAGTACACCTTTGTGAATACTGGCCATGGATTTGAACATTTTTGAGATTTGGACTTGGAGAATCTAGTCGCATCCATACTCCTGTTGCAATGGGAGTGGACTGTATTTGATTTGAAATCATGGCAAATGTGGATTGAGATCAGATCAATGGTGTGATTAAATTTAAACAATCACTGAAGAAATCAAGCTAAATCTGGGCAATTCTATTCTTAGACTTTTGGAACTTGAAAGTTACAATTGTATAAAACTAGAGATTTTACAATGTAAGGCTAGAACATGTATCTTACAGAATAGGTGCAGTAGGTAAGTATTCATGCTACATGTGACTTCTTAATCCTGAAACTACACTTGTAATTGATTTGGTGCTTATCAACATGCAGGGTTTGCATTATATCCTCCTTCCACTTCCTGAGTCAATTTATTATGTTTCATGTAAAATGAGTAAACAGTTCCTGAGCCCAAGATATGGAGGAACCTTTTTATACAATCCAATCTTGTAAATCGTGTAGTGTAAATTTATTTTGATTTGTTTTCAAATGGCTGTGTCAAAATGCAAAAGGCCCATGTAATTTGCTTTTTTATTATTAAAAAAAAAAAAAATTTCTAGTCCCTTATGTGCAATTTTAAATTTTAGGGGTCTAGATCAGCATGTGTACAATTTAAGATATAAAAATCATTACCCCAACCTGCTTGTTCTCATTATATATTCCAACAAGCCTATGGCTGTGTTCCCGTGGGGGGGGGGGGAAGTTGTTATGCATGTACATGAATGATATTTCTTGGGGTCGAGTTAGATATACATTCATATGTACATGGAACATAGAAAGAATTCCTACTGCAAATGTTTAAAAGAACTGCATTTTGTATGAATTTATGTTTAAGAAAATTTTTGTATATTTTGGAAATGTGATGAAATGTCAATAAATTTGTATATATTTTTAAAATTGTGCGATTTTTTTAAAGGGTTATAGATGATAAGCTTAGTGTAATCTGTTTTTGTTAAACAAAAAAGTTAAAGCTGGAGTATGAAATTTAGCCCAGAGCAGCTTTTGCACTTGAGCCTGTGCCACATAGTCATCACCATTTTAAACAAATTAAACAAAGCAAAATTGTTATGTTTTACATAATCTTTATTTCTCCAATTATCTTTGCATTATATTATCTTTTTGACAAGTGAGTGGAGACATTCAATAATAATTCTTGCAGAAACATGAAAGTTCTACTTTAACAATTTGCATAACTGAAACATACATGTACACTTACATGTACATGTATTATGTACATGTAGCAGTCAATTTTCAAACATATAATTTATATTTTCATACAAATGTACAAGATCTCTAATTCATACAATTTTATACACTCTTCCATATTGTGTATCGGCATACTGTGAAAAACCATTACTAGGTACATCAAAAGCCATATGACTTCAGATTGATATTTTCACTGTACCTAATAGATTCATGAAGGGGGAAAAACAGCTAATGTACATGTACATGTGTAAAGTCAAACTGACCAATTTATCAATAAGGAATTTTTTTTTTAATTGGAGTTTCTAAATGATATAATGATCTTCTGGATAAATTTATGAAGCATGTTTAATACTGACCAACTTCCTATGCAATTCACAAATATATTATTACCCTGGTCAATCGATTCAGCTTTCCAAAATACAATTCATACTTCACTTTTTTATTTGGGGAGCATTCGGACAAGGTACTATTTTCAGGTGCACATAATACTTGTCGCCTCAAGGACAGTGAATGTAGATTAATGCCTCAAAGAATACTACACGACCGGGATTAACAATTTATCCACTTCTCCACAATGATGGAGTCCCAGAATATATTTGATCAGGACCCCGGAACTTTCATCATTTAAACAGGGGCCACATGCATACCCATACCTATTTATCCATTGATACATTAGAAAGACACGAATTCAGAAGTCATTGATCCCTTCAATATGTTTTATGACTGAAATTCAGTTACTACTTGTCAGCTTTGCTGACTTGGTTTCTGCTTTTATGCCACTCGGCTAAATGAGGAAGTATTTCATGAGTGAAAGAAACCTGGATGTAAACTGAAACCATTGCTCATTAAACATCAACAATGTCATCTGCAACGCATATCTATCAAAATTAATTGATTCTGTGACTTTTGCTCAGGCCACAATTGCTCGACGGTCAATCCGACACACTATTTAAATGACTAACTTCAGCTGTATACTGAAAAATATATCATACCATTGATTTATCACAAGGACCTATCCCAACCCTACATGTATATCTTTGATAAAGTAAAGCGTGGAAAATTGTTGGCGGATCAAATGTCAGCAAACAAGATTAATGACACTTTGTTGAGGTTTTCTTGTGTAGGCATTACAAATGTATGTATGGCAAAAGTTTTACTTGCAATTAATGCTGATACGGGAGGTTGAAGGGTTCTACAAAAAACCACATCACTGAGCTCTATAAAAGAGAAAGCATATTATTATACATGACCCGATGGAGAAAATCCACAAATAAGTCACACAAAGAGCAACATAAAAAAAAAGAGGAAGAAGCAGGTCTTTATGCATAGGAGATCATTAATAGTATAGATCTTAACTCCAACATGATCATTTCCCCTACTTTTGTAGACATTCAGCATTTGGTTGGAATCTCAAGTTTCTGGAAATTATACAATGTACATTTAGCCAATAAATGAATTATGGTGATTTATTGGTGAGCTACATGTAGCATACTCCATGTAATGTATGTGAAGTGGCATGGAAAAACGTGTGGGTATGGAAGCAAACGACCTGATTTTGATTGAAATATATGCATAACTGTATGTAAAATATTAACAATTAGCATAGGTCCACATACTACATGTACCTCAATCCAAAAACATGCATGTAATGCCTAGATTATCCTGTATCAGAGATTTAAAATGCTTTTACCGGTACAAAAGGAGCTATGCCTTTTGCATACGCAAGGCATTTTTATGTTTTGTAATCAAAGCCTCATCATATATCATACCTACACAAACAAACTGAGAATTTGACAAGCTAGTTTCGCAAGCCAATGTAAGTGCAATGCAGGAGTGTTGGTTCGTGAAACAAGTGACAAATTGTTATTTGAAAGAAAACAGGTTTAAGAAATAAAGAAATCAGAAGTCACTATCAATCATAGAAAGTCCAGAAAATGAAGAAATTCCTGAAATAACTTGGTTTAACATCAGACATATATTAGAAGAATCAATCTGGAAAGCATTGATAGTAGAAGGTACATGTAGAGTGTAAATCAAACCTGATTAAGATGAATAAGCAATACATCCATTGCTTTTGATTACAATTCAAATTCAGCAAAATCTATTACCACAATCTCAATTGAAAAAAAGAAAGAAAAAGAAGTTTAACCCAGACAGGTACAATGTACAGTGCATCCCAGAAAAAAGTATGCCCAACTTTGAGGGCCTCGTATAAGGAATTCATAAATCATGTGACCATATATTATATCTCATGTTAAAGAGTAACTCGTACTCTATTCAATGATATAAAATTTATGTCTGTGCTGTCACGAATGACCGAGTATTCATACTTTTAAAAAAATCCGTCGAAAGTGCTTTGTACCAAGTTTGGGTTATTTTGGGCTAAGCTAATTTCAACTTACCAACTTCTTCAACGTGCCCACCTTCCCTCTCAATGCATAAATCGCAGCGTCGTTGCATGTCTTGGACAGCTCGTTATTGTAATTGAGCGCAATTATGCGATTACCAAACACCTCTTGAAGTCGATCTCGAACTGCTACACTCCGGTGTGCAGGGGCACCATCCTCCGTGTTGCATGGTATATGCTGACTACAAAAACCTTCTGCTCTGTTGTTAGCTGCACCATTTTGGTTGCATGAGGTATCCCGACACATGAAATCAATGTTTTACTTACTTCTAAGGGCACTTGAAATTTAAGGAAGGACATAATGGAAGATCATCCAAGTGTTCATACATACCAAGGCAATTGAAAGAGGACTTCATCAAGATAGCATCCCAAGTAACGCTTTATCCCTTGTGAATAACTCAGAAAGGCTTACCTCAAACAATGAATGATGATCAGGGAGCCAGGATTGCACTGACAATATACCATGAATATGATTACCATTTTTGGTCAATTCTCTTGAGCTACATTTCGCATATATGTTTGTTTAAGTAATGCAAACATTTTTTTAACTTTTATCCACTTTGCATCATTTTCAGGCTAAAACAAAAAACATGAGGATTATTGAAATGAAAAGTTTACTTCCGAAAAACATGGTACAAAGCCCTTTCGACGGATTTTTTTCAAAGTTCAAGTACTCAGTCATTCGTGACAGCATTGACATAAATTTGGTATCATTGAACAGAACATGAGTTACTCTATAACATAAAATGAAAAATAAGGTCACATGATTTATGAATTTCTAATACGAGACCCTCAAAGTTGGGTATACTTTTTTCTGTGACGCACTGTACAGAGCATTCCAATAGTCATACATGTAATCAATCAATGTTTACTTCTCACATTGCGATATTTGTTATTTTCATTCTTTTTTGGCAAAACAGAATGATATGAATGAATTTTATAGAAATTATATCTGATAAGTTGGTTCAAGAAGATACTGATAACTTTTTGCATTGCCAATTTAGACATTTTAATGACTATTTTATTCACTATACTGGTATTCATGAAAAGCATCACATACTGCAACAAAAATGAATTTAATTGTGCAGTGATTTTGATTGCCAACAGGGCCATCAATGGAGCTTGGTCAACATACATTGTAGTTTCTTTCATCTTGTGCTTGTCTAACATAGCAGCCATTAAAGCCATGCTATTATAACTACAATCTACTGCAGTTGACCAAGCCTTTGTAGACGTTTCACCATCTGCTCATGTGTTATGCTTCTAGGCTAAAACATGGCACCCCTAAAAGGCAATTGCTATATACATGTATGTATGTTAAACCGCCAGAGATTATTATTTTTTAATTTCAACTTCATATTCATAATATACATAGAATAACATCTACATGCATTCATCATTAAAAAATCTTTTTGCATTTTCATAATCATCAACAACCGATATTCACAAATCATATCTTTACAAGTTACACCTGTCCAAAAAAATACATATACATACATATATGCATAAAAATAACATCCAACTAGCTGAACCTTTAAGATAGGGTAATGTAGTGGTACATAAATACTTTTGTCCGGAACACATACATGTAAGGTGTGATTTCTGATAACAATAAATTGCATGGGGCATTATTCAAGATCCTAACTATAATTACATTGTATTTCGTACCCTGTCTACAGGCATCCTCCTGGCTAAAGAGGCATTGTAGAACTTTATAATGATAAACTAGTCTGACTTACAACCCATATTACTGATCTTGATTGGGGTTAGAGACCACAGGAATGAAAGAATGGAACTATACCACCTCCATCAGGCGAATTAATATCAACATTGCTCAAATAAGTCATATATTTCTATTACATTATGTTGCAACATCAATAGTAATCATGCCTTGTGCATGTTGGATGCTACCACTACTCTACACATAAGGAAGCCAGGCAATAAATAAACACACTGTGTATACAATATGTATACATTCACTTCCAATACATGATCAAAATATTATATTGGCAAGTATTTTCATATAAGTTACAAGAGCATAATAGGTTAAGAACATAAATGAAAGAAGATATTTACAATTCATATTGTTCTTTAATTAATTACATTGCATAACAAATGGATGATTTACATGAACAGAGTTTGTTAATTCATATAGCAGTAGCTATACATTGCAATACATGCTGTGTCTTACTAGCTCATATTCAAACACTGTATAATGATTGCCAAATAACCTCAAATGTGACCCGACAGCTGATAATCACAAATAAATTGCAACATACGGAGAAAAAAAAAGGGGGGGGGGAGTTAAGGAAATATTTTCTATGTATAGTGGTCATTTTTGTACTAAGTGTACAATCATATTATTTAAGCGTTTCATTCATGTGGCTTAAAAAATCTTTTACAAAATATATAGAAAAGAATTTTTAAAAGCATGTATAGCCTGTGTATGCATGCATTGTCAAACATGATTGATTTGTTATGACAATGATCTCACACAGTGTTAGTTTTGAGCTGAAGGGTCACAAATGTTTATGAGCATTCCAAATTATTCTTAAATCATAAGTTTCTACTTTCTTTCATACCCGTTTCACACAAAGATTGAGTAATATCACAAACTCCTGATATAACATTCACTATTAGGGTAATAATGCAGACTTAGTTTTAACAAGATGGTTTGGACAAATAATTGCTAGCACCAAATTCAAACTGGAAAGAATTCTGACATTGTGTAAACTTACGGAAGGTATGGACACATCATGAACTGTCTATAAGTCATGCAGGCACACTCATAATAATAATTATAATGGTTATTCATATAGTGCTTATATCTAATAACTGCTGAAGCCTTTGGTGCCGCACCTCTATTAAAGCTGACCTGCTGGTGCAATTGACCTTTATGGTCAATCCATGGTCAATTTTTCAATTAATTACTATACACGACTAAAATAATCACTTGAAGCTTTTTGCAACCTGAACACTGAACTTCTTATAAATATTTCAGCTTCAATTAGACATAAATACAACTCATGTGTAGGCTTGGTAAAAGCTTTATACTTGTGAGAAAGAAAAACCGAACAAAGCTTGATTTGACAAATGTGAGAGTTGTCGACAATTAAATTAAAATCACATGATTGATTTCACATTCTTATACTATGATATCACCAGTTTCAACTTTCCCATTAGTTTGAGAATTACACAATTGATTCCACATTCCTATACGATGATATCGTCTGTTCAAACTTTCTTTTTAGCATTGTATCAAATGGATTGCCTTTTACAATGGAAATAAAAATTCTCTGAATACCCTGTTATTATACACAAAACATGTAAAGGCATGTAAAACAACGTCTACTCTCAAACCTTGAAAATACTGTTTATTTGTATCTGCAATTCTATAGAGTCATCATGACTGGGGCACCAATCAGTGTTGTATTGTACATACACAAACTTTGGGTGTAATATGGTGCTATGAAACATGAGGGGAGCATTGTTTGGTGTACACTGGTGTTCTATGATATCAGTAGTGCTCAAACACTCGAGACACTGGATATACATTTGTATACTGGTGCTATAATTCAGTTGTCATGAGCGGAGCACCATTGGGTGTATACTCGTGCTATAATTCAGTTGTCATGAGCAGAGCACCATTGGGTGTATACTGGTGCTATAATTCAGTTGTCATGAGCGGAGCACCGTTGGGTGTATACTGGTGTTCATAGGCGACATAAGGAGAGTAAGAAACCTGTTCATATGCCAGCCTTCCTTCTTCACCTGTTGAAATAAGAATGAAAATCAAGAAATTATGATACCTCTTTAAGGCAACTTACCAAAAAGATAAGGCCGTGGCCAGCTTCGTTGAAAGTTGAATAGCAGCGTTTTATACCGGATGTGCTATTCCCCTCCTCTACAAGTCAATGGAAGAATAACAGGGGATTGGTATATCCAGAGTATAATCCTGCTGTGCGATATTCACACAGGGGGCAGTGGATTTATTTTTTGGGTAAGCCGCCTTAAACTTCATTCAACCCTATATGCAGTCGATCAAAATCATGATCCCTAATCAACAATTCGCTGGTGATCTGTTAAAACCTTGTATCTAAAAATCCTTGTATCATCAATATTTCATAAACAAAAAGTTATTTAATGAGAAGGGAAGTTCACAATATTGAAGCAAGAAATTTGGAAATTTCACATTAATTCTTTTGAATTCTTTTGTTTTCATCTCTTATGTATACATGTACCTCTAACAGAGTTTCTAGAATATGGTTAAAACCTAGATGTATCCAGACTATCATGCTATCAATTCTAGATAATATTGGTAAAAGTTTTCAAGTCAACTTCTAAGTAAATCTAGACCTAATTTATAATGGGTTTCTGTAAACATCCACTAGCTTGATGGTTTAAGTGTAGTTTGTTTCTTTATAATCAACCTAACTTTCTGTCCTAATTTAATGACTTTATAAGAAATATAATAGTTTTCTTACCAAATGCCATAAGGGCTTGTTTAGCTGTTGTTTTAACATCATCTATATCACAACGCAGCAAATAGACCAACTGCTCAAAAGACTCAGATGCCTGGAAAGAAAAGAATATCAAACAATGGCAATACAAGATTTTGAATAATAATAATGTGTATGACATATATTGCACAATTTTCCGTTTTGATTAATTGTTCAAGGTGCTTAAAAGGTTACAAAATTAACAAAAGAAATTATACATTATTTTACAAACGGAAGTATGACAATCTGTCTTCAAAACGAACATTTATCCCTAATCTGCCCAGCTCCTTTTGAAAATGCATAGCCGGCCAATTTAGCACCCATCCCCTGAGATCTCAGCCGTCGACCGCACTATCGCAACGATAATTGGCACATACGTCCTCTGTTACGTAGTCTCCATAACAGCACAGTTAATTTTTCCGAAAAAGTTTTGTTTTAATTATATATGCTAATTAATGCATGAAATCCTACTTTTTGCTCTAATTCTCTAAATATAGCTCCAAGAATGCTTTTTTTTGGTAAATAATGTAAATTTTCTTTAAAGCATTCCTAACAATTGTACTAAAAAAAAATGTTGGTATCGCAATCAATTTTTAATGTGTTTCTTTGTTTTTCGACCTATTTATTTTCCTTGTTTTTTTTGACAAAATTTGTTGGCGACATTATTTCGGTTATAAATAGCAACAAATCAAATGATTGTTATCAACAGTAATCCCTCATTTTATAATTTTTTGGCTGAAAAGACAATTTGTATTGACTTTGGACATGAAATCATGTTCAGTTCAGTTCGATTTTATTCTTTCTCAATTAATAAAAACAATGACAATAACATATACAATGTAAACCTTTTAACTGTTTACATATTTACAAAAGAAAAAGAACGGAAACTACAAAAAAGTTCGATGAACTTGTTGGGAATTTTTCAGCAATTTTGGGTCTAACGCACAGGTATCGCAAAAAATGTCGGGGGGGGGGGGCTAATTTAGCCCCCCCCCCCCGTGCAGGTTAGGGTTAAAGATTGCAGCTTTTGCATATTTCTATATAATATGACTGACCTGCATAGCAGCGAGAGCAGCACATCCAGCCTGACGTAGAGATAGATCCCTTTCTTCAAGGCACTCCAGGTATACTGTAACAGCCTGTCATACAAGTAATATTTAATGTCATGTATCAATATTTGTAAAATTAAATGTGACTATTTGCAGTGACAGAACAACAAGAGACAGTATACATGTATCATGGTGAATTACCTTAAGTTTTGGGTTATCATAACACATTATCAATTGTTTTTTCTTTGATGACAACTTCACTTCAGGGAAAGTAGGCATGATAGAATATCACATTTATTCATGGCTTGTATTATAAAGTGTAAAAACAGACAGTGTTCTTGGCATTTGATGCACTGTCTTCACATGGATGCAGCTATATTCTCAATGATATGACATATTAGGCAAAGTAATGTATCATGCACCACGTTTCACTGGAAATATTTTGTAACAACAAAACTTGTGGGAGTATTTGTATCCCCAAGAATTTAAAAATTATATTTGGTTAAAAAATATAGAATATTTATGCATGTATCTGAGTCTATTTTTTAAAATATGGCTTTATACATGTACAAGCAAGAAACGTACCTTGTGTCTGATGTCTTCTTCTTTAGCGATGGATTCTAGATACATGCGCACTCCACCCTGCACGGTGGCGCTGTCTTCTAGAAGCAATAAACCAAGCGCCCTCAAGTTACCGGCTGGAAGTAGAAAGCCTTTAGGAATCCTCTTGATTGTACGTAGAAGTTCAGGTTTACCAGGCTCTAAGCTTGCTGTTAACTCAACTGAAAAATACAAGATGATAGTTATAGAAACACAATAAAGGTTGGATTTAGTTATTTATGAGTTTTAAAAATGTAGGCGAGCTACCATGGTAATACAGAGGAAACTCAAAACAAGGTCCTTGAGACTATGGAAATTATCTTGTAATATCAGGAATCTCATATCAGACTTCTTTATAACAAATTTCCACCATAACAAAACAAAAAAACAAAAACAAAATCAAACATTGCTATTTCAATCTCAGATTATTTCATAATTGTTATTGTATTTTAAAAAAGGCCCAAAATCTTAACAGTGACATCAACTGGCAAAATAGATAACCTGTCTTGTTCTGAAATGTTTCAAATTGTACAGAGGTCTAAAGTTGATGTATGATATGAGAATTTTGAGAAAATTTAATTTCAGTGTTCCTGGAGAAGAACTTTCAGTCTACTTACATTCATTTGTGATATCATTGAGACATTTCTCAGGATGTCGTCTGTTTTCTTGAGTAAAGAAGGAAACATACTGGAAGAGTGTTATGATCGTCTTTGGACTCATCAGGTCTGCTGGACGCTCTATAATCCGATTGCACACACTGTGAAACACTGAAAGAAATAAAAGATATGTAACGATTACACACACTGTGAAACACTGAAAGAAATAAAAGATATGTAACGATTACCCACACTGTGAAACACTAAAAGATATGCAACGATTACACACACTGTGAAACACTGAAAGAAATAAAAGATATGTAACCTATTATATAAACTGTGAAACACTGAAAGAAATAACAGATATGCAACGATTACACACACTGTGAAACACTGAAAAAAAATTAAGTTATGGACTGATTACAAATACACTGTGAGATGCTAAAAGAAAATAAATTTATGTGATGTTTACACACATTGTGTAACACTGTTAAAGCGACAACTTTTAGTTTATCATCAAATTTGCAGAATGCCCTATGATCCAATTGTGCACACGTGAAGCACTGTGATACAAATTACGTTAAAGTTTATTTATCATTCAACAATCATACTAATAAATAACATTTATATCAATCTTCAGACAATTTTCAAATGAATTATTTCATTTCCCTGCTTTAAGGTGCTCAAGCATTTAAGGAATTCTTCCTACCGATACCCGTTTATGTCACCTGGGTGGGGTGCAGCTAAAGTAACTCACCATCGTCAGCTATCTCTGGATGATTAGTACGCAGTTTAGCTCCAAACTTCACGTCTAACTGAAGAAGAAATGAATCAGCATTGACATAGAGGGCCTCCTTCTCTCTACACTGCTCCCAGAATTCCAATAGCGGTAGATTCAGCTTCAGTTCTGGTAGCACTACGATCAAAACGATGGAAAATATAAATAAATAGTAATGGTAAATAATAATGATAGCTAAATTAATAATACTATCACCAGTTAATGTCTTTTGGGTTCACACATTAGCCACATTCTTTACAATAATACTGCAATAAAACATATCGCTGATGTGTAAGCATTTATCATATTGCCACAAAGTACAATGATAATGCGAAATTTCAGCATTTTGATATGAATGGGTTTCAAGAAGTCTCATTCATCAATACCATATTATTGACACCCATTCACTAACAGCACAATCGGTTTTCAAGCAATAACAACTTGAGATAAACAAGAATTCTGGTATCCCAAATTTCGACAACATTCTGTACATAATTTGTGTGGTCTTCTCTCCATTCATGAATAATTATTTATATCATCACTATTTGATATCAAAATAAAAGCACAGCACATAATCTTGCATACCAATAGCTTTAAATGATCATTACATTTTCATTTTCAAGATGCTAATGCATTTGAATAAACAAAAATGATAATGTTTTGAATATATTTGTTAGATCATAGTTACATGTTTTCAATTAAAAGGTTAGGTGTGTTAAAGCTTTACAAAGTCACTCAGAAAGTCATTTACTTCACTCTCTTTATTTTACCTTTACCTGGACATACATGTAGAGAAAAGACAGGGAAAGATGGGAAGGGTGGGGAAAATGGTGGAGAGAGACAAGGAGACAGAGGGTGTAGGAGAATGAGATACATAGATTAAAAGTGGAAGACATGGGCCATGCTGCATAAAGAGTTACTATTATAATAACTCTGCAATCAATGGTAACTACCATGGTACCATTGCTCAACAGCCAATCAACATGCCATATTTCATGAAGGAAACCATTATAAGAACTTTTCATGCAACGGGCCATAGAGATTGGAAAGGTAGGAGAAAGGGTGGAGAGAGACGGGAAGACAAAAGAGACAGAGGTAGAGAGAGAGAAGATACACAGGTTTAACAGAGAGCAAGAGAGATAGAAAGAAAATTTTAGAAAGGTGGTGAGAGAAATGGGACAGAGAGAGGTGGAGAGTGGAGGAGAGATGGGTAGACAGAGATAAAGAGATGGTAAGTATGAGAGATGGGAGAGATAATGAAGGAGGGGGAGTGGAAAAGGGGGAGAGGGGAAGGTGTGAGACTGTAGGAATAAAGTGTGATGATAATTAAGTAAAAATTGCAGGAAGGCATAATATAAGCAATTGGAAGCATTTTCTATCATGCTAAGCATGGGAGTGGATACAACATTGCCAAAAGTTCTAGACCCATCATGAGTCATTTCCTTTGTCTTTCTCATTTGGGTGATTAAGGAAATAACAGCATCATGAAGCAGGTGCATGAATTTTATGAAAACCACTGGTAGATTGCAATTTGATACATTTTGAAGGACTACATAAATACAGTGCAACTCTTGTATAACAAACTCTGTGGAATGAAGGAAATTCCCTTTTAATTATCAAACCTTGTAACAATAAGGCTGATTTATGAAAGGTGATTTTTTTTTTATTTGTTACAAATTATGAAGTTAAACTCTACTGCAATGCTTGAGCTTTAAGGGAAGGGGATTGATAATTGAATGAGAAAATGAATATATGAGTGTTTGAGTGACACTGTAAGAAACTTCCTCACCCCTCCCTAGTATGTGTTGACTAGTACTACCTTGATCCGATGAGCCCACATGTATACCGCTCACTGCTAGGACGATCAGCTGCTCAATGATAACAGCTTGCTGCTGAAGCTTCTTCAATGCTATCGTCTCTTTCAGCTTCAATGGACCAAATGCTCCTAGATGCTGCAAATAATACACAATCATCTGGTTCATTTATATTGGTTGTATTATTTATATTTATTGTGTTTCCACTATCAAATAACATAACTATACCAGTTTGATGTACAATGTATACCATTTTACAACCTCTATATAAAAAGCCCTCAAATTTTACTAACAGCCTTCTTCAATAAGGCTTATTGCATGGTGTCACTGTATGTTTTTTCTTGTGAAATACTCACTCACTCGGGAAGAAAGTTTTGGTATGCATCTCGGTTCTTTATCACCATTGGTAGCATGAAAAAAAATCACTGTGAATCAGCAGATACTTGGTAAACATGAGATAAGTTAGTGACTCATGCGTGATTCCTTCATTCTTTTACTTTTTAATTCAAGTCATCTAATCTCTGACGTACAGAAGGGGATACTCTTAAAAATCTCAAAGGTTCGCCATTATCAACTTCTGCTCTTGTGAAGCTGTCTCATAAACATTGCAAATTTCCTCATGCATCTTCAATAAAGATCACCACAGATACCCCAGAAATATGTCACTATTGAGAGACATGCTACTTACACTAAGCAGGTACTCGGTGAACATGAGATGATGAGTTAGCGTCACATCGATTGACTCACTACCGGTAGTATGGTTTTCATCTGATCCAGGAAGACGTTTCATACTCCCAAAGGAACTATCACCTGGTGATTCCAAGAGACGGTTCCCTCGCTGCTCATTCAGCTCTAACATCCTGCTCTCTCTCTTCTCACTCAGGTCTAAGAAACGACTGCTTCGCTTGACGGATGAATTGGTAGAGGTTGATGATCTAATGCTCCGGACATCAACCTGAGATGGGAGATCCTCTTCAATACAGGTGGAATCACTAAGACGATCTGATGCTACACCATCATCCAAAGCATTCTTACGATTCGTCCTGGAAGTTAACAGAATAATAATCAATAATAATATCTTCATCCATCTCATTGAGAGAGCCAAGACTATCTAAAGCATATATCATTTGCCTCATGCAGCATAAAATATAGGCTTATTTTGTGCCTTTTTTTGCAAATCGTCCCTCTCCCCATGTTTGAGAACCTGTCTATATACTCACTCTTCCGTGGTGTCAGAGTCCTCTACAGTTTCACTCACTCCTTCATCTATCTCATTGAGAAAGTCAAAGCTATCTAAAGCATTCTTCACTGAAAGACTGATGGTGGATTCACGCCGCTTATTCTCTGCATTCTTCTGTAAAATAGAAAGAAAAAAAAATTATGCATTCGTTATTGGTATGTTTGTGCTTCATATTCTATGTTTAGTTTTGTTTCTCTTCCTTTTGTTGCATGTAAAACTAATAAACGATGTCTCCAACTCATTCTCTTTTAAGGGGAGACTTTGGGGAAATACAGTACTTGCTGATTCTATATAAAACACTTATTGTTACAATAATTATTAAAATCCCATTTTTCTATGTAGAGTAAAGTGCCCGAAATTTGACCCTTGCTGAGATTCGATCGGTTACAAACAAATATTGAAAATAATACCCCAAAACACACTCAAACACACTCCAATCAACTCATATCACACGCACACATCATCATTGAAGACAGCCCCCCCCAAAAAAAACATACTAAATACCTTAATTTTGCTCTTAAAATCCCAGATTTTGCTCAAAATCTTAAAGCCCCTGCGCACTTAGCGAAAAGTTAAGAAAAAATGATCGGGAAAAATGCGCTTAAACTCCGAAAATTTGAGGTTTGATGACGCAGTTTTTTGCCACGTTCAAGCCCTGATTGTAACTATCCTACTGAAAAAAGAAACCCGGAAGTGACTCTACAGTGCCAGAGTTACAACACTGCAATCATGGGAATGGCAAGATTTTTTCTCTGCCCTAGTTTTGACCAGGCATTCATGCAGAGGTAGCCCCGATCTGTAGGCAGAGCGCGATGTGCTACCAGTGCGGCGAGTGAGCCAAGATTTCAGCAGCGTGCGGTGCGTGCTGACTTTTCACGCCTGGTCGAATTTATGCAACGGCATGTCTAATCTCGGCAAGAAGGTACATGTAGGTGTTATAAAACTTCCGATTTTACTATCAAATAGTTTGTGATTTAGAAAAAAATTATAACAATTATTTAATTTATAATATGCTTCTAATATCTGTTGAAAATGAAAGATGATATATTTTTCATTTTCAAACTAGAGCTGCAAAAAGCTTAAGTTGTCAAATTTCGAGCACTTTACTCTACATGACTAGGTTATGATCACAACCTGTTTTCCATTGGTTGTGCACTTCTGTGTCTGTTTTCGAACAAAATCCTTTCATCAGACGAACGGATATGCATGATTTTTTTTTTCGGGCTCTCAGAACCAAAGTGGCCTTACTCTTGTTACAATCATATACTGAAACACAAGGAATTGTAGGAGTTGACAGCCACCAGTCATAGGCTGCAGGACACTCATTTACAAAAACATACAAGATCTATTATTGGGACAACGACATTACAAAGTTTATAGAACTTCACGAAAATGAATGTTACCTTGAGAAAGGAGTCTAGATGAGTGATTTGTTGTTCTAGTGGTCTGAGTTCACTGTACTGTCCTGTTAAGATCTCTAGTAATCGGACCACATTATGCAATGCTTCTTCTAATGTGAGAGTAGGAGAGGAAGGGATCTCTAGGGGTTTGGGTTTCGGGCGCATCGGTGAATGAGGTGTGTCAGACGATGATGATGTAGATGCTGTACTTAATCTCTTTTGCTGAAAATAAAACATACATAATATGTTTTTGAAAATTGTATTTCTATTTTTCGTAACTCTTAATTAACCCCCGCTAATTCATCCATCTCACTACGAAATTGATCATTTACATGGAGTTCAAGGCACTATGTGAACAAAGAAAATCAGAATTGCCATCCAACTCCATATCTGGCCTGATAAGCAATTACACTACAACTTGTCAGCAATCTACCTCCGTTGGAGGGAGTTTAAAAAATTTCTCAAGTATATATATATTTGTTAACAGCTGATTATACTTTTCTTCACTGAAGCACATTTAAAGGGCCCAGCAAGTGCTGAATACTGGTTGATGCCATCTTCATCTTCTCTCATTCATCATCCCACTTGTAACTCACGTGGTGCGCTAGTCCAATACAGGATAGAAATGTGTTTACGAGTACATAGGAGAAGACAAGACAGAGATGGCGTCAACCAGTATTCAGCACTTGCAGACCCTTTAAGAGTTGTTCAAAGCATTATCAATTAAGGCCACCGCACACCTTACGATTGGTCTGCGACTTGATTGTGTATTAAAACATCATAACATTGATGTGGGTATTTAGATAAAGAACATCATACTGTGCAGACTTCTAAATCATCGCAGGAATACTTATGTGTTCAAATCAGTGACTATGTAACCTCCTTTTTAAAATAAAAGCGAATTCAATATATAATCGTAATGACGTCATAGCAATCGCACGATTGGCTACGATTTCAAACCAATTTGCCCTTTACTCCTACATAAAGGCTTGCAATTTTCCGAAATTCGATATCAGTATTCTTACAGTTAATTTGAACCTCTAATGATAAGATTTTATTCTTTCATACTTTCGGAAAATGAGCAAAATGCGATTTGTTGCAAAATCGGATCGTAGACCAGTCGTAAGGTGTGCGGTGGCCTTTATAGAATTTGAGATTAGGAAATACTTACATGTACATTGATCATTGAATCAGTAAGTGTCCTTTCCCTCCGATGATAAGAGTTCTTGTTGAGCTGTTTGAGATCATCTTCATCTACATGGAAAGGACTCCATGTGACAATGATGTTGAGTTTGATTGTTCCCGTCTCATTCACATCGATGGTCAAGTTCTGGGGTTCGGCACCATAGAAATCTGATGTATCAAACTCTAGATTGCCAATGGTCACATTGGATCTAGCCAAACCTCGGATCTCCGTTACCTACAGGGTCAAAGGTCAAAGGTCATAAATTTGTAAAATGCTTATATACATGAGAAAGATTAACCCTTAACTGTTAGGTCTCTTTCAAAGTTGCTTGGCATGGGGGATCTATTTTGGTTCTGATGCACAGATGCTCCCCCAGGCAGATTAAAGTTATTAATTTAATGAGAAATCATTATTAATGAATGAATATTAAGCAGGTCATGCAACTGGCATACATGTATTAACATCTTGCAGGGGATTTTGTAAGTTACATTCTTTCTTTCTTATACACGTACATGCTCATGCATCTCTGATATATTACCATTTTAATGAAACTTCAAAATTCATATTAATATATGTCATACCCAATTGCTCTATAAACCTTTAAAAAAAAAAAGAATCCAAATATAATCTAGTTTGAACATTCAAAGAAATATTATTCTTACCTTAATCGTAAGGAAGTCTCCGACCATTGGATAAAGAACAATTTCATCACCTTCCCACGTCTGGCTCAGATCTTTCTCTACTTTACACTTTGTCTTCCACTTCTGAAAGCCATACTTGAATGTGATCTAAGAAATATAAAACAATCAAAACATGATAATAGTGTTCTCCCATTTCAGATTGTGAATCAACTATATTTTGTAGTTCTTATTGAAAAATACATAGACATTAAAAATTGTGTGCAACACTGTAGATAATCTAGTGCCAATGCAATGATCACAATTTCTTTAGTTACTTACATATTTCTGTATATTCAATGTACAATCTAATCTTATAAAACAAAAACAAAAAACAAAAAAAAGAAACATACAGTTATAAAGTCACATTGAGATGATGTTGGGCCAAAGGGAAATTGCCATGATATGACTACACTAGGTATAACATACCTCATTGTGTGATGCATTGCCACAACATACTCACAATATTGAATAAAAACATACCTCAAAGACATCTCCTCTTGTTACTCTTGCAAACCCAGCAATACCTGGAACAAATAGTTATTAGATTAATATTAAACTCAAGGATTCTAATAAAATTATTATTCAACATACACAACATACTTTATATCTTTCCTCAATACTAGTCCGGAGAGAATGAACTATTATCATTTCTACATGCATATCTAAACTTTTTTTTCTTTCAATCAACTGAATATAATTACTTCTAACTAGCCTACCTAACATATAAAACAAGAGGAAACTCAATTAAAAACATCAGCAAAAAACACATTCTAAATAAGACATGTGATGTGCGGTGACCTTCAATATTCTTACATGTAGTTATATGTAAGAATATTCAAGGTCACTGCACATATTCTTACATGTAGTAACATGTAAGAATATTGAAGGTCACCGCACATCACATCACCCAGATTTGATAAGACTTGAAATTATATTGCAATATTAGATTTTTAAAATGCAAACTCTGTTTCTGACAAATATTTCAAAAAAGGCTTGTTGGACACTTTCTAGAAAATCCAATTTTTGACGGGTAGCAAACTTCCCTCAACTGTGTATACAAAATTGGACACAAATAAAATCTGATTGTTTAACCCCTTCAATTTATACTAACACTGCAATACCTTTAATAATAATAATAATAATATCGTTTTATTTACCCAGGGTAGCTACTGCAGTTCTGACAACTGTTCTCCCAGCGGGCTCTGCATGATGTTATTATTACCCCCAAGCTCCTTGTTAAAAGGCAACTTTAGGTACCATTTTTGTAAGTCTTTGGTTATATTGGGTTATAAGGTTAGGGATTGATGAAACATGGTCTTACCTTCAATCTTGAGAACAAAGGCACCTAGATTAGCCTCCAATTCAGCCTCCATATGACATAAAGCTTGTGTGCAGTCTCGTACACCCACCTTAGCCTCGCTCACAGGCTCCTTAGCTTTAGGTGACTGAGCATCATGATAAGCCTTGACCATATTCACTGCACCTACAAACCCAAACAAACAACATCCATATGAAATACACACTGACTAGTCTATACCAAGTAGGCCATTGCCACTGGGTCATTAACATCTAGGGCCCTGTTGCATAAGGTGTTAGTTTTTATAGTAACCTTGCTATCAATGGTAACTACCATGGCAACGTTGTTCAAAAGCCAATCAAAATGCAGTATTTCATGAAAAATACCATTGATTCTTTATGCAAAGGGGCCCAGATGTAGAACTCTACATGCACATATCAAGTACAATATGTAGAATACAAGGAATAAATTTCCTTTAAAGTAATGCAAATAAATTTAACTCATTTTAAGCAAGTCTCCAAAAAAGTTTGAATTAATTAACTACTATTATGATGATGACATATCAATTATTGGTCATACTACATTGCTGATGATGAGAGTAATATATTGACATATAACTTGTGCATAATTTTTTTTAAAAACTACCATGAGCAATAAAGTATTCTCTTACAAGGAATTCTATATACCTGTAGGTCTACATCAAAAACATATTAATAAGCATCATATGACAGCTTTTTATTGGTCCATGGTACAAATTTTACTCTGAGGTAAAATGTGAACAAAGTAGACAATGTACGTATAGAGCATAAACCTGTTGACTTCTGAATAATCTCATTCTAGAATGTGTAATAACGGAAGCAATCAGTTCCTGTCAGTAATGGGTATGTTTTCATGATGGGATTACCTTCTCTCACTTTCAGTTCTTTCTCATATAACTCCTGAAGTTCCTCTACTTTGGCAAGATGAAATTGAAGTTTCCTGTCAAAGGAAAACAAAATCAATATACTAAATATACATGTAGGCTTCACATAAATACTTTTCAGAAGGGGGGGGGGGAGATTAGTTGGGATGTCAATGGTCAGTTTTTGTTTGGGTTCTGTTTTGTAGATTCTGGCAATCTACAATGAATGGGGTCAATGACCTTTGACCCCAGTTATGGGGACAATAGACCTAAATGAGTTCCATCCAGCCTGTGTGTTTGTGATTGATGTACAGTGTAAGGTGATCTGGTAATGACCTTTTATGAGGTTATTCTGGGATGACAGAGAGAGAGAGAGAGAGAGAGAGAGAGAGAGAGAGAAGGGGGGGGGCATGACCCTAGTCTACAACCACAGACTCATTCAAGAAAATGCATTTACTCTTTGTATCAAGTTCTGAACAAGTTTCATCCAGGTGCTATCACATATCGGTGTTTTAGATGGCGATTGCTGGCTATTCGGTACAGTAAAAAGTCTGGCCAACTCTGTTTTAGTACATGTACATGTAGGTACCATTTTCATTTTTTTTCTTTTGTACTGTGCTTGATTTGATCTGTTAGCTAAGCAGACTACAAAATAAAATGCACCATGAAACACATACTTGGCTGAACTCTAAATACTGCACTATACCAAACCACCATGAATCACCATCTACATCGGTTTCATATAGTCCATAACTGATGATATTAGTCCTTACAATATGCTTATCAATAATAGATTGATTTTTACAAAGTTTATGTTCCTAAAACACTGATCCCTTTGACAAAATGAAGTCTGGAATAATATCTATTTGGAAACATATAACCTTTAATAATCTAATTCATTTTTGAACTGTCCTCTTAAAAAGACATTACTTTCAATAATAGGTAAGGTATCGTTCCCAAGATACATGTAGTCCACTTTATCATCTAACATTAACACAATGTCAACACAGGACTTTACAGTCCCATACTAAACAAGATGCTTGAGTGAAGTGCAGGACTGAAAAAAAAAGTGTTGTAAATAAGGCCTTTTATGACCCTAATGTGGGTAGTTAAAGCTTATTGCTTTTGTGCAAAGGTAAACACCGAACTAAACTACATCCTAAATGCAGAGTAATAAACTAGATTGATAAATCAAACTTACCTTATAAATCTCTCAGCTGCTTTAGTTTGCTGAAACATAGAAAACAAAGACAGTAAATTTTACACTTTGTTTAAGAGTCATCAAATGAGTGAATACCAACTAAACAGTACTACTATTTCAAAGAAAGCCGCAATATTAGCTTTAATAGTAAGCATGACTCAGGAAGGCTTACTTGAAATTGGGAAAGCTCAGGAAGTTTAATAATGCATCAATAAAGTAACATTCAATTTATATTTTTTCAATATTCTTTGAGCTCCACACATACATGTATGTGCTTCTCCAATACTTTATTTGTACATGTACTTGTACATCTACCTGTCACCATTTTCAGTCTAAAACACATGACTACATGTACTGAAACCTGTGGGTTGTTTAGATCTGGTCAAACTTTGTACAAGGAAATTTTGTGTATGCCATATATTTGATATTCACTAGACAGAATATATGACTTACATTACTCTTCTTCAGCATGAAAATTTTTTTTTGCATGAGTTAAAACATTGAAGTCAAATTATTATTTTGTTTTTCTCAAGGCTCTCAAAGTTGGGTATACATTGTCTGGGATACACATGTGGTCTATATGTTTACATTAACAGTATTTTCAGGTTTCTCAAATACAGGTTACAATCACAAATATTGTATCAGGGAAATATCTATTTATAGATAGACAGGTGGTTGATAGCTGGTTTAACTGTATCACAACTTGATTGAGCTAACTTTCAACATTAAATACTTTTAAATTAAATAACAGTTAACAGAAAACAAAATAGGTCATTTCTGTGGAAACAGGAAATCATACATTGTAATCAGCAAAACACAGTACAGTGTCAGATAGAACAAATGACCTGGATAGAAAACAATCATGTCATCACCTCTTTGTTTCCATTGTAAAGTAATTCCCAATGTATTTACAATGAGGATTCATGCATGCAGCAGTTTATTTGGAAACAACATTTTGTTTAACTATTGAAGCGAAACAAGTACTCACAAATAAAAGCAATACATATTTATGTTTCATGGTTTACCTACAAGAACTGATAGCAGGAAGAGGAACTCCCGTTTCTGAATGAAGTTCCGATTATATTTCCTTGTTTTTATGTACATAAATATCCAGTTGGCCCTACACCCTGAGCAAAGCAAGGAACACTCAAATTTTGGTTCCGGATGGGAGTAGGACCAAAAGGGGATGTTGGGTAAATCCAGATAGGGGTGAGACCATAGGGACTAATGAGGGTATGATCAAACAAGAGAGTGAGATATACAAACCTTATCTAGATTGTAATGAAATCCTTGTCTTGATTTATCCGTGGCTTTGGTTTCTTCTTGATGTTCTTTCATCATCTCCAACTTTTCATTGCTTGTTCGAATAGAATCCCTGTTACATAAACATAAACATGTACATCATTAACCCTTCGGATGTGACAGGCTTCTACAGAAGCCGAGCGAGGTATTCAGTCTGTGACGACGGGCTTCTACAGAAGCCGAGATAATTCTCTAATATGTTGACAAACTTTATCAGCTTTGTACAAGCTTTTAGGGGCTAAATTCTTGAGGAATATTACAAAGATATATTAATTTCCAATATCCATTAAAGAAATAACCTAGTTATGTGGAAAAAAATCGAGAACAATTCAATTCATTTTGACATTACCAAAAATTTTGACATAAAAAACAAATTCCCGATCTAAACTTTTGGTGTACGCGTCCGGAGGGGAAGAAGAAAATATTCAACTTAATAGAGGAGAAAGAGAGATAAAGATTGAGAATGAGAAGAAGAGAGATAAATAGAAAACAAATAATGTTTATAATAGTATAGATAGTTGTATTATATGGAGATTAAACAGTCTTTTCCTGATTCTCGCTAGGTTAGCAAGGAGTAATGAAAGCACAAAACATGACAAATTTCTATAAAACTGTCAGTGTACAAGAAATTGCTCCGCCACAGGGATAAAACTCGTGGTGCACAGGTCTGCACCCAAAGGGTTAAAGTTAATGAGTATACATTAGTAACATATTAAAATTATGAGCTCAAGAGAATTTGAAAAACCAAGGTGTGATGTCATGATCATTGTTCAGGCCAACCAAATGCAATTCATCATATTAAAATGAGACACAATTTGCTGTGCACAATCTGCAAAGGGTCCAGAAAATCCGCAAAACAAGATGAAACATCAAGTTTTAGGGAAGAATATCTTTCATGTTTGAGTAAAAAAATGATAAAAAATGATAAGGGAAAGGTATTCAAAAAGGGATTATTTTACCGATATCCTTAACTCTTTGCTGGCGACTTGTGTCTCATTTTGATATGATACAAAAATGCTAACATGTATATTTCAGTGATTAATGCCAATTCCAAATGGTAAAAAAGCTTGTTGCCAAGCTAGTCCAGATCAATCCTGAGGTCAGCTCAAAAGACCTTAGTGAAAACCATACCAATTTATAAACACTGCAAAAAGAAATCCTTATTTAGAAAAAAAATAAATTAAAAAACCATCTCCCCCCCCCCCTCCAAAAAAAAGAAAGAAAAAAATGACAGATACCGGGAAACAAAACTGATTTAATACTTACACAAGTCCATTCTTAAGAGCATCTACAATGACGGCCATACGGCCAGGTCTGGGTTGTCTGGGCATTCTCAATGTGTTACTAGGAGGCGGGAGCATCCTCTGTGGTGTACGGCGACGATCCCGCAGCTTGCGCTGCGTTACCGGGCTGCTAAACCCACGAAGACCCTGCAACAAAAATAATAAGAATTTATAATAATAACTCGTACATTTTAATTGTATTAAATAATTTAAATATACTTTTCTGTGCATATTATGTATTAAAGCTCACTGGGGAAAAATCTCCCACGGTTAACTGTGAACTTTCCTTGTTGTACCGTGAACTTTCCTTCTTATCTTCTAAACTATTAGTGATAGTTACTTTGGACACCATACCTACTAGAAATTCAGTTGTCAATACATGTACATGTACATGTAGATGACTAATTCAGGAAACTTTACAAAGTTATTCTCTACTATTACTGTACATATCCACAATTAATTGTATACAATAGGCCTCCAGGGAAACACAATTTTGATATATTGGTTTAGAGATGTAGTAAAGAAATCCAATTATTCTATATCATTGGATGTATCCTCCTAAATTAATCATGAGTAGCTTGGATTAGCTGGTGTAGGTCACTGACATGTTTCTCGGGTCAAACCATTGACTGCAATATGACTATTTGGTGGCTTAGTGAGTACATCACATGTCATGTACATTTTCTTGCATGTCAATGATTATTTTCATTCAAATTGTTTTAATTCAAGAACCAACAGAAATGAATTCAAATTTGTCAGTGTTTTTCATTAAAAAAATAATAATAATGTAATAGGCCTATATGATATCATATAGTTGATACTGGCTTTAATAATGCCAAAGTATCACTAAAACGAGACAATAATACATGTAGTTGTACACATACACTTCCTATTTCAGTACCAAACAAGGCTGTACAGTGTCTTAGAATGAAGACTAGCCTACATGTAGTTATGAAACAAACAAGGACCTTCATCATCAGTCATCCATACACTCAATATTTTGAACTTGGTCTCATGCATGGTTAATCATGTTTCATATTCATTAAATTCAATTAATGACACTTTAGACAATATACATATCATTTGTTTGAATCATTTCAACTGCTTACACTAATAATTAATCATCGAATGTTCTGGAAATTACAATTAGTTACAATCCCATTACTGTACAGTATGTTCCACAAAAAATGCTAATGGCACTTTAGATGGATATAATATTAAAATTACAATACAATATTGTTTATAGCTTTACACCTGTAAACTACAATTCGTTTTCTACAACTGGATAAAATTTTATGTGATATGGTCCAAGAATCACAAAGATATGAGCATTTTGTAATTACACATCAGGAAACCTCTCCATCCAAGTTTGTATTGAGTAGTCCCGGATGTATCAAATAAAACAAACCAAAGTTTGATCATTAATACTTTGATAAATATTTCAGTAGTAATTATGAAATTTATATCACTGTAAAGTGCAACTCATTACCATTTCAATGATACCTCTCTCAGCTCACCAATATCATGTTTCACTGAACCCCATTGTTTTAAATATGTCTAGCAAAATTGTGAGTGGTTCACTTTCACGCTCATTGATGATCAAAGTTGGGTTTCCTTTTAGACACATTTGAATAATGCATCTCAAGAAACATGAAAGTGAACATTCACAATTTTGCAAGACTTTTTCAGAACAACCGGGTTCAGCGATGCGAGCTGAGGGACATATCATTAGAATGGTAATGAGTTGCACTTTACAGTGATATAATACAATATTGTAGTTTCAATATTATACCCATCTAAAGGGCCATTAGCATTTTTTGTGGGACACACTGTACTTGTGGAAATATTCGCGGTACATTTATTTTCGCGGATTTCGCGCAAAGATCGGCAGAGGCGAATATATGAGCATACTTTCTTATGCATGTATTGGGAGTGTTCGATTGCGCGCTTAAAGTTGAATTAAGAAGACGATCCAAAATATTGAGATATTTACATTAATAGCATCCTTACAACCCCCCCAAAAAACTGAGTGGCGTTTCAACCCCCCAAAATAAGTTTAAAATAATGAATTTTAACAATGTACCCGTACCCATAATTCCGAGTTCGCTCCCCGGGGATGCGTACTAAGAGTAGTGTTCTCTCCGTCGACGTCACAGACGGGAGTTCGGTCTTGGCGAAGTAAACACAAGGCATGTATTGTGTACACGCTGACACATTTATATGAATCTACTTGCGTGTCAGAACTTTTATTTTATTGTTATTGATTTTATGTGAATGATTTTAAAAAAGGAATAATAATGAAGCAATGTCATACAGTCAATGATATGCCTCTACATTGTTAGAATATTCTTATTTGTAGCATTTTAAGACAATTTTACCGCCTTGGCTTCGTTCAAGACCGTGGCGAAACAAAGTCAATAATACTGACTGTCATGACTGTTACGGTATGGAAATCAGCTAGTTGCTGTGGTGTGCATTCGATCAATTTTCGAAACGTAAATGTTTATAAGAGTAGATCTATGATCATACTCATTCTCCAAAATATGTAACTGCCCTCTAAATGATACGATAGACTTATATGTTAATTTCAAGATAAATAATATGAATTTTGATCGAGATATGCTCACCGGTCAATCGCGTAGCGGACGCTAATCGTTCGTGTTATTAACCCGTTGGGGACTGAGCCCGGATATATTCGGGCTGAGGTCTATGGGAAATGTGTGTTGTAGCCAAATCAGCTCGTCTCCAACAGGTTAAGATATTCTTCCGCGTGTGATGCGGCCGGCTCTTGAAAAACCGAGTCGCTAGCGGATTCGGTCTGCGCTTGCCGCCGGCGCGGTTGGCCTGGCTAGCTAGCTATATGCTGGTGTTCGCATTCGCGCTTCACTTTGCACATTACCGTCTCATGAATTCGGTTTTGCCCTACAATTTAAACAAAAATCAGTCGGTATAGGCCTATATGCCGAGAAGTATGTAAGTAGAATTGTTTATAAATTTCTTTGTGAGTTTGCTTTATCATCTTTCACTAGACATCTATGTCTTCAAACTTCCATATAGCTCCGATCGTCTCATCTCGCTTCTCCCCACGATCGCGATTGTGTAGAGGAATTACGTCATTGCTCACAGGCTAACGATGACGTCATGGTTATTCCATTGTGTCACAAGGTGCATATTCTGTGGTATTAATTCTTTGCTTATTATCTCAACAAATATATTACGCATTTAATTAAAAGACGATGGGGCCTGACGAACATCTCTAAGAAATGTAGACAATTCCTGGGCCTTCTAACGTGAGTCAACTTCAAATTGCAAAACGTCTGCCAAGTTGCGTCCCGATAAAGGAAGGGGGAGGTCACGTCAAACTCCTGACCATATCCGGGATGAGGGATTGCTTGATATGAAGAGTCTTCAAGCATATGAACTCTACGGGCATTATCCAGCAAGGAGGATGTAGCCGCAAACTGAGGAAAACAAGAGAGAAGAAAACTCTCTAGGGGCCAGAGAATCTCGACCCCGAACTGGCGGAGAAAGGCCCAACTCGTGGATGAAAGTCAAAACGGATTAGTCAGATTACAAAAGGTAATCCTGCTCAAAGCTGAAGACGTAAATAGCTTCGAACCTAACCGAAAAGAAAACTTAACGCCCCTCCGAAGTTTCAGGGGTCACTTCCGACCTCGCGAACGAAAGAAAGGGAATAAGCCTGTTGACTCGCTTCGTCACAGGAAGCTCTACAACGACTTCAGGTACAACTTTGTCTGACACAAATATCCAACGAAGTATTAACCCGGGAGGGATCCCGCGTATCAAAAACCAAACGAAAGGCGGTACAAGAGTCAGATGAGAATTCAAAACATGAGTCGTGAGAATCAACACCGAAAAGATCTCATCGTTCTGACGAGGAAGCATCCAGCTCCTCACAAGGAGGGTGCGGGAACCACCCATAGAGGTGAATCGGAAGTGGTGACGTAACGCTTAACCACTTGCGAAACTCCGAGGTACACCCAACTACCCGAATGGCATCCGAGAGTTGATGTTCTACCCGAAAAGGAAGTGTCAACCTGAGGGGGACAGAGTTCCTATCGAAAAACCGGGGATCCGGATTCGGGCAACGAACGAAGTCGCTCTGAAACCGAAGTGCCCGCCTGTAAAGGGGCACTGTATCCCTGCGGGAACCAGATCGGATTCCGGAAAAGCAAGTCTACGACGGCTTCACTACGGAAGGGCCCGCCTCAGATGCGGTGCGATCCGAAAGGAAACCGACTTGGAGAGACGGGGTGTAGGTTTCAAAAAGAAACGCCCGGCCTTTAACGGACCCTGGTTCCGAAAGAAAACGGAGACGGGATCCGAAAACCTTCACGCCTCACCGACGCGTAGTATCCGAAAAGGAAGGGGACACACTTCCGAGAATAAACCAGAGAGAGACAGACCCCCGCCACCAAAGGTGGTGACCGGATATCGTCGGGACGTCCGCTTTACCGGATACCGCTGACAAGAAAACAAAGCGGACGGCTTTGGACGTGTCAGCCGCGCTAGTGAGGAACCAATGTGCGGTCCTACTATCAGAGGGATACAGGTCCGCATTGGAAGCAAGTTATACACTCTCCAAAACCGGGTACGAGGAAACCGACCTGCGGATCCGAATTACCTCAGTTAGGAACGGCGCCGATATCCGTATGAAAAGGAGAGAGACGGACCCCCTCCCCCCCACCAAAGGGTGGGCGATACGGATATGGATCGGGACGTCCCGCTCTGCCGGATATCCGCGACAACAGTAACAAAGCGACGGCTTTGAACGTGTCAGCAGCGGCTAGTGAGGAACCAACGTGCGGCCTACTATCGAGGATACACGTCCGCATTGGACGGTATACACTCCCCACCAAAACGGTACGGAAACCGACTTGCGGATCCGATTTACCTCAGTTCAAGGAACGGGCGCCGATGTCCGTATGAAAACGGAGGAGAGAGACGGACCCCCCCCACCAAAGGTGCGCGGACCGGATATGGTCTAGGGAAGTCCCGTTCGCCGGAATATCCGCCGACAAGTAACCAGAGCGAAGGCTCTGAGCTGTCATTCCGGCTATGTCGAGTAACCGAACAACCAGCGGCCTACTATCCGAGGATATATAGGTCCGTCGTGACACGGTACTTCACCCCCAAAACCGGTACGGAAACCCGACTTGCGGATCCGATTTACCTCAGTTAAGGGTACGGCCGATATCCGGTCCGGACAAACATCGATATAGAAACCGAGCTCGATCTCCGGTTATGCCAGGCGAAAGCCAGAGCACAATGGGATTCGGGCCGTGAGAGAATGAAACCCGGCGCCTTCAGCCAGAACTGAGTTAACCAGCTGAACCGGCCACCGGTTGTGAAACCGATGTAGTACCGTTTTAGATCTCCCGTTTTGATCGAACGTGGCCAAAGCGATTATCGGCATTCCGGACGACGAGGGCCGCATGATCCAGTCATTGTGCCTGGACGCGCCAACCTGGTCGGTCATCAACGGTCCCGTTTACTCTGAGGACCGCACGGTAAGCGCGCCGAGCAGCGAGGTTTTGCTCCGCCGCGTTTTCGACCCAATAATATCACCGAAGTTCGAGGTGGTGAGAGGCGGCAAGGACGAGCGTCCAACGCCTCCTCGAAACGAACGCTCTCACCCCCTGAAGGGGGATTCTCCGAAGAAAACACACGCCTTGTCTGCTAATTCTTCCCCCGCTTCCATTTTATATGAAGCGGGCGCCGACGAAGAATTAGACATGTGAATCTGTAAAATAAAAAGAGAGTGAAAAAGTGTTAATACACAAAAAGGGTGGTAAATAGGCGGGTCGTATCAAAGAAGCGGAGCACAAAAACTCTGTCGCCACAACACACACAACACTCAAACGTAACCACGACACGTATAACATACACGCATGTTAATGAACGTAACGAAGTCTACGGGGAAGAGAGAGCTGTAAATATACGACTCACCGAGAGATAAAAACTATCAAATCTCTGGTAAAACCAAAAGACCAAGACCAAAAAGGAGAGCTCAGAATACTCAAAAGATTATCCTGAGCAATATAATCCTCGCAAACACCGCAAGGAAGTCCCAAAGGGAGACAAACACCTATTTTTGGCGCGGAAAAAATACACGACTTATCTCGAGCGGAGGCGAAGAGATTAGAGGAAGTGTATAGGATCGCTTTCGGCCGCATCCTCGTCAATGGAGGGCGCCTATTCAACTGGAGGGGGTGAGGGGGTAATAGGCGATGATAGGGCAAAAATTTCGGTGTAAATTTCGGTTTGTGGCGATTTGAGGTCAAATAGCAATGGTAGGCAAATGTATAGTTCTATTGAAGTAAATAGTTTGCCTATTATATGTAAGTTGGGTTGAACAGGTGGGTCACGCTTGTTTAGGCAAACCCTAACACTAATTGAATGGCTAACTTTAGCCCTGGACTAAATACACTAACCCTACAACTAAAATAAACCAAATCACAATCCTAACCCTAACCCTTCATCTTACATGAATTAAAACTCAACTAAAGCTGTGACAGAGAAAAATATATTTGATTAAAACTTACTTAGCTTGCCACATTTACACCTATTTTCCAAGCTCATTTTGTACCTTGAATGCAACCAGTGTGAAGTAGCTTTAAAAATAGATGTAACAGAGTTCTAAGTCTCAACTTAAAGTTTGAATAGAACCTTTCCACTTTCTGGTTCATGATTGAATTGACAGCATAATAAAAAGTAAACCATTGTCTTTCTCAATATTAGCTGTATGTTCATTAATTTTTCTGGTTTCACTCTGTGATATCCGGCGAATAAGACCCCTTTTACCTAGATCTATTTTCAAACTCTTATTTTGAACCATCCAAGACGGATTGAAATGGTGACATGAAATGTGTTCCTGCAACATTATCTCCGGGCTTTATTTTGTCTATGACGTTGGATTGAGATGAGTTGAAGTTAGTCATGTACAATTAGTGTATGGAATTTACTGTGGAGTAATTGTTGCTGGAGAAAAATGTTATGGAATCATTAAAATAAATTTATCAGATCTACATCCTACACGTATGCCTATGAAAGAAGACACATGCCATGTACATGCCTGACACAACCCTTCCCCACAAGGAGGACATCTTCAGTGTTTGACCCAAGAATGGGTGATTATCATATCAAATAGAGCAATGTTTACTGAGTAAACCATCTCAATGTTTGATTAGGTCTGAGAAAGGAGATGCATGTTTACTATCCTCCCTCATCTTATTAACATCATCTCAATGTTTGAATAAGGTCTGAGCAAAGGAGATGCATGTTTAACTATCCTCCTCATCTTTATTAACAGTCGAGTCATCAAAATGTTGATTAGATCTGAGAAGGTAAGAAATTGCAAAATGGTTTAAAACCTATCCTCCTCAATCTTATAACATCAATCTCAATGTTTGATTAGGTCTGAGCAAGGAAATGCATGTGTTACTTCCTCCCTCATTTATTAACATCAATCAATGTAATGATAGGTCTGAGCAGGGAGCATGTTTACTATCCTCCCTCATCTATATTACATCATTCATCGTATTGATAATGGTTGAACGGCAAGGAGATGCATGTTTACTATCGTCCCTCATCTTATTAAACATCACTCAAATGTTGATAGGAGCAAGGAGATGCAATGTTTTACTATCCTCCCATCTATTATCTATCTCAATGTTGATAAGGTCTAAGCAGAGAGAGACATGTTTACTATCACTCCCTCATCTTATTAACTCTTACAGCTCAATGTAATTAGGTCTGGCAAGAGCATTAAATCCTCTATTATAACAGACATCAGTTTGAAACAGTATCAGTGGCAGTAATGTTATGGAGTATGGCCAATATTTGATTACTGATGACATTGAATATCTCTGAATGGCAAACAACATGGTCAAGTTTGTGATATAGTATAGACAACTACATGTACATGTACTACATGAAATGTTAAAAATAAATATGATCCCTTATAGAATATATATATTGTAGGTGCTGAAAATTATAATACCAGGTATACTTTTAGTGAAATGCACAAAAATAATGAGTAATGTAGTAGTTCACAAAACATCATTGGTGGCAAATTGCAATTGGAGGATCTTGGTGTCAACTTTCAAATGCTCTGAACTTTCTAACACTTTTGCTGATCTGATGATTTCTGTTTTAACACAATTCAATTGTTTCCTTTTCAATTCACAAACACTTCTTGGCTCACAAACTAAACAGATCATTCACAGGTTCCAACCTAACTGTTTTTTTAAAAGCATTCCCAGATCATTCTATTATATGTACATTTAAGTGTAGGCTACATTACTGGGTCATAATTCATTGTCAATTCATTGACAGTCGCAGCAGTTTGAGGGCCCTGAAGCACCAAGGCCGCTGCTAGTAGTATGTCAAAGAACATATATATTTATCAGAAACATCATCTGAATGGTTGGTAAGATGAGGCAGCATGTAAGGAAGGAGTTCATGAATGTCTAGAGGATTTTTCGCAATTAAAAACCATCCTGAAGAAGTATGAAATTAACAATTATTATATCCCCCAAAGAATAACTGTCTTTTGATAAACCATGGAAGAAGGAATATTATTACCCAAACCTTATCCAATCTCAATATTATCATGTGCCCTGTGGCCCGGGCAACCAGATTAGACCCTTGGGGGCACCAAATTTTGAAGAAATGATTAATATTATTAACAACTTTAAGGTTACTGTCTCTGGGGCCTAAAGGTTTCTGGGCAGGGGAGGGGGGGGGGCAACATTGAATGACCAAATTTGGACTACTGTAAGCATTCCAACCCAGTTTGCAATTCAATATTCTTTGAGAAGTAGTGGCAAAATTGAGAAGTCAACTTTGCAAAAATAAATGAACAGTTTCTATAAAATAATAATCATTTCCAAATTTGTATCCACTTTTCCTTATTTGCCTACTTCCTTAACATGTAGGACAAAAACAAAATATCACATCAGAATGTACAATGTATGTTCCTTTTCAATCATGTTTTGAGCTAGAGACAAATAATAATGGAAACAACTGGTGTTTAATGTCAGACGGAAATCCAATTTACTTATAGAGTATATCAATATTGATTTGTAGATAGCATGAGTCATGCTTATTATTCACAGTCATTCTGCTCAAGGACTGTACATTGTATACAAAACAAGCATTTGACTTACATGTATTTCCCATGAACATGGTTTATTCCTAATCAAAAGTTTAATTACAATGGGTTAATCACCAATATTTTCAATTTTCCAGGTAAGGCCACATTTTAATACAAAAGAGATAACTTTCTCAAATGTATGCCCAAAGTCTCAAGATCAGGGTTGTGTTTTTTTTTAAAAATGAAAAGAATTTCTATTTTCTTTATTGACTTTAAAATCAGCAAATATTTCAAATTGGCACAAAAAAATTGTGGGTATGAAACTCTTTATATATACTTGAACATGTATGTAACGTTTCATTCACCTTACCAATTAAAACGGCCGAGAAGTTCCCACCGAGATTTATTTGGAAATGTTTAAAAGTATTTCTGTAAATATATACTATAGTTTATAATATTTCATTTCATTTATTTATTTGTATGGATAAATATTGCTTTCACAATTTACTTAACTCATCATATTTTTAAATACAAGATATAAAATAGAAATAGATATATTGTATGACTTTTACTACTTTAAATCATTAATTACTATGATCATCTAAGGATGTTAACCCTTTGTCCTAAACTATATGAAAAGTGTCAGCTTACATCCCTGACGGAAAAGGTTTTGATGTGATTTGCATCCAGGGTCATTCAATAATTTTTTTTTCCGTAAAAACATACTTTTTTTAGGGCAGAACTCGGACAGCACACATCCCATGGGTAATGCACAACAAATATGTCATATTTAAAGCACTATTGGATATTATCGACGACTATAGCGTGCATAAAACAGGGGCAGTTTGGACGGTTTAATGAGTAAGCTGATGGCGGTCTTGGCGGTTTAGGTTCTAAGGTTAAACCGCAGTAGTTAAAAAATGTGACTATAACAGTTACCGAAACAACTTTTGTTACTCTAGGGAAATATTCCAATGTGCTTGGGAAATGGAAGAGGGGAGAGGGGAAGGGACAGGAAGAGAAAAAAAATAGGAGGTGCTCTTTAGGGTGGGGAGGGGAGATATCGAGGTTGGAAGTGCGGCAGGGAAGGGAAAGGAGGGGAGTGGATAAAGGGATAGGGTACAACTCAGTGACGTGGAGGCGGGTGCTAGCGAGGCGTCCGGCGCCGATTAGGAGGTATGCATAGTACACCCTGTGTGGGTGAAGGGGCGAGATGGGTGGTCGCAGTGGGAAAGAAAGGGGCTAGGGAATGTACATGTGATGTGGTGCGAGGAAGGTCGGGGAATGTCGAGTGCCTCTACGGTGGGGAGGGGGAGATGGGGAAAGAAGAGGTGGAGGGAATGTACAAGACATAGGAGGTGCAAAGAAGGTAGGGGAAGTGGAGCGCCTTCAAGGTGGAGAGGGGGAAAGGGGAAGGGGGGAAAAAGGAAGTGTGAAGGGGAAAGGATAGGGTGAGTGGTGAACAGAATGTGAGGAGTACTGTAGTCCAAAGTATCTGAAGACAAGTTATTTGGTCTAGGGGAGGGGAAGATTGGGTCGCCCAGGGAGGGGAGTTGAGGAAGGGTGGCCTGGGGAGGTGAGGAATGGGAGGAGAAGTAAGAAGGGATGATGATCTTGTGATAATGAAAGTGGTTGGGCTTAGGGTGTGTTCAATGTCCAGTTTCAAATTTATTTATTTATGTACAAAACACAAACACAAACGCGATCAGCGGTGCACCGTTCAGTGTCAAAAATTTTAAACTGATTATATTTCCATCGTCTTTAAATTCCCCACTCTCAAAAACAAACATCTTCTCCTTCTTTTCACTTGCACCGAAAGCTTCCATTGTGAAAGCACATTTAAACACGTTTGAAAACTCAATCCTGTTCAGTGTTGCATTTCGTTGCAATCGCGATTGAAGCCGATTGTGTTTCAAAATGCATCTTTTTCGGCGTTTAAATTTTCCTTCGAATCGAGATTTGAAACACGTTTACTTTTACGACCGGGGATGGGGGACAATGAACACACACTTTGTTTCTCTTTATATCAGTATTGTATCATGGTTCATGTTGGCGTATAAATTTGAAACTGGACATTGAACACACTCTAAGAGAGTTTATAAGATATCAATATCAGAGGTATTGAGTTCAGGAGGATGTAGAGATGTGTGACACACTGGACTAATAAACCTATCAGCATGGTATTCAAGCCCTCATGTCTCTTGTTACAAGCTGGCCTTGATGGAGTTTGTATCATACCTCTTTACTATACTACCATAGCTTAAATCACAAACTGAACTCTAGATTCTAAAGAGTTTTTTCAATAATCTTACCCATCTATTTAACTTATGTAACAGTTGGAGCTACTGTATCCCTCTAGTACCCTGTAACATAAGAGATACAATCAATCTAACGATTGATACCAATCATATTATTTAAGTGTTACTTGTACAATCGTTACAGGGCATTGGAGTCTTATATGCAGGGCCCTCCTCTCTACCTGACTGTACATGTACCTTGTTAAATCTTGATATAAAACACCCTACAGACCTACATGTAGGCCTACATGTACTGTTATACCGAGTGAGTCAAAAAAACTTACACCTAGGAATAATGTCAATACAAAGAAAACCAATTTTATAAACCCTAAATTATTTACATATTCTGAAAGAGTACTCCCACGCATCTTCCTGGTACCATTTTTGTTGGTATGTCTTTACGCTTGGCATGAACACGACACATTGTTTGCGAACATGCTTTCGAATGTGCCAGGGTGGGATGAATTAAACAACAAAGCTGACAAAACTACTCCATCATGAATAAAATAGCAATACTTTTAACCGAAATGTCTTCCTTAATAACTTGACAGGTGTTGTTACACATATTTGACTACATTTTGTACGAAAATGAGTAAATCGCAGAGTCAGCATGAATGAGCACACGTCAAAGACAAAATAATTCTTTTCATAAGATTAGGAGGCCTTTTAGGGCTGTCAGTTGCAATTACTCTTGATGTCTTCTCATTCGTGCATTACTTGACGAGTCAATCTAATTTTCATACAGAATGTAGTCAATATGTTAAACAACACCTTGCCAATTATGTAGCGGAAGACATTTCGTTTAAAAGTTATGCTATTTATTCTTGATGGAGTTGCTTTTTTGTCAGTGATTGTTGTTTCAATTTCATCCCCACCCTGGCACATATTCGAATTGCATGTTCGCAAACAATGCGTCTTGTCATGCCAGCATAAAGACATACCACAAAAAACTGGTACCAGAAGATGCGGGGGAGTTACTCTTTCAGAATGTAAATAATTAGGGTTATAAATGGTTTTCTTTATTGACATTTTTCTAGTGTAAATTTTTTTGATCCACTCGGCGATACATGACTATCATACTGAAAATTAAGAATAATAAGCAATCCCTCCAATGTAGCTTTTAACAACTCGAACATCTCTACCAGCGTCCTATGTATGTGTGACACTCCAAGTGTTTGAACAACCAATAGGTACTCTGAGCTAATAAGGTGTAACAAATAACCTATAAGTACCTACATGTCGTGTAGCTCTGTACTTCAGCTTACCATTATTATCCTGTTTCAAATTAGGTTAAGTTAATTCAGTTAATGCTCATTTAGCTAATTTTTTTTTAAAAGCAAATATTTCTCTGACATTTGGCTCTATGGTGCTACAGGAAATTATGAAATATAAATATTTGTGTTAAAATAACAAATAATACTACATATGGCAATTCCACGGTAACGGAATACAATTCAGACAATTTGCTCATTGTTTTCTATAGCAATAATTAAATCAAATATATAATATTTCTGAATATTTAATATGTTCTGGAGTCTCATCTGACCATACAGAAACAAAAATTATGTAATATCATGTACAAGGAAAACCGCGCCAGTCGTACGTCAGTACGGAATTATGGCAGAAATTGACCCTTTTTTGACTCCGAACTTTCAAATGAATTTCTCTGAAAATTTGAAATATATTTTGAAGTGATTGTACTAGATTTATTTACCTCTTGTGTTAACTAAATCTGAGAATATTTTCTCTAGTGTACGTTACCTTACTCCTATCAACAGTCGTTTCCAAAAATAGCAGCGGTAACGGATAACAAAAATGTAACGGATTATGCCTTCTGAATTTTATTGGTAAGGACCATTTTTAATATCAGATAGCTGAAATGCATCCACAGTGTTACTTATGGTGTAAAGACCTATTAAAACCAAACTACAAGATAAACAAATGCTAACTAAAAAACCAACTATAAATCATAATAATTAGTTGTGTGTTATTTGACACAATGTAAATTTTAAACAAATTCAGTGTACATATCCCCAATTATGTGTGTTTTTTGACAAAATCTGTGTTGTTTGTCAACATGCTATAAGCTAAATTAATAGTCACATTTTCCCTGAAGGCCAGAATTACTTAATGGTACGGTAAACGGATTACTCATTGAGGCTATTCTGTCACTAAACTACAAATATTCAAAATAAGTATCATCCAGTTAAATCTAATGACATGATGCATTTAATGCATTATACAAATAAAAAGCACTCTTTTACAAAAAAAATATTCGTGAGCAAATATACCGTATTATTTACTCCCTTTATGATATGCATAGAGTTCCATAAGGACAGTTGTCTATTTACTGACTATGTTTAAGTTTTAATGTCTACTGCACTCATGTTAAGTATATGCGTATTGCAAATCATTTGTTCTTCTGATTCTTTATGAGTTAAATCTCTTTTTTTCCTTTCTGTATTTAAATAAAAATTTAAACTTGTATCATTTAAGCTCATAAAAATTAGATCCGTCTTCCACCATTTATTACTTACAACTTGCATTTTCACAAGCTTGCTTTTATGCAGGTCCCATCATATTTCTTTTGACTTATATTAAGCTATGACTTTATTACTTGACTGATTGTATAATTACGTTACTTGTAAACTTTTCATTTGTTTGTAATCTTATAAAATGCATTATTGTTGTTATTCTCTTGTTTGTGAAACAAATTTAAAATGAGAAATATGAAAATAAATGAAATGAAAATGAATGAAAATCATATTTCTTTACTGATAGAGTTGCCAGCCCATAAAATTATCATAATGTAGTTATCAACTTATACTTATAATTACCAACTCTACTTATAACACAGTGACCATCAATAGGACCTATCTTTTAATTCAATAATTGTTCAAAAGAAATTACCAGTATACTGTATTTAAGCCAACATTTTCACGCTTTTGTTTTTAGGTGGGGAAATTTGTGAGAGCTTAATTTCATGAATTTTGAGATGTTTTCATTACTATAAATAGCCATACACTGATGTGGAAATTTTCATGAAATATGTGAAAATAACCACTTTGGCCCTATACAGTAGTTGACACGTCTCTGTTGTCTCAGACAATTTTCCACATTACTGAATAAATCTATTTCCGATACTCTGTACAAACAATTTCTTCAGATGTTATTTCATAAAAACATGTAATTCCCGAATATGGTTGCTGATTCAAATCCGAGGGAAATTCATTTTGGAAATTATTTTACTTCTGATAATATGGGTTTATACAGTATGTACAAAATGTAATCATTTCTTTAATTATTAATTAATCAATTCAATATTATTTTCACTTCAAGATGATTATCATCAATAAATATCAACACAGGTAATACAAAATTCTTGGTGGGAGGATAAAAAGCAATAAGTTGTTGAATGATTCAAAACTGAACAGTGGTTTAAACTTAGGATCACATAAATGGAAATGATGATTACAATACAAAATATATATAGCGAAAAAGAAGGAAAATAGATACTGGAAAATATCATTTTGTAAGTTTACTTTGATAAAGATTTGGTTCCTACATTGTCTTTCTGAATTGATATAGTCTATTCTAAGGCTTCTTAAGGGAGATGGGGAAGGTTGTCCAATATTTGAATGAGCCTTTATAAAATGGAAGATTTGTGTATATGCTTCGATTAAAGGGGGGTGAATATTATGTCTATATTCTGTAATGTAATGTGGATGATAATTCTGAGAAAATACTAATAAAACTTCAGGGCATATATTTTTGTTAACTTAAACATAAAATAAATAGCTTTCAGCGATATAGAATTTCCGTTATTAAAGTAATATTTAGTGTTAATATATAAAGGTTTGCTGGAAATAGATATAGAATGGTGGTTTATTATCGGATACTTTTTCTGTTAATTTAGAATCTGCAATGTTTTCTTTGCTGTGAGCCCAAACAGTGATACAATAGTTTATATGAGCACGACTATAAGGGAAATGGTATAACAATTTAAGATTTTTAAGAAGAACTGAAGTTTATAAATAACTATATTTTTGACACTGTTTTACCTTAGGTTATCTACTCGGTTGTTCCAGGACAGTTTGATCTCTGAATACTAAAATTTAGTAGTAACAATCTCTCTATTCTTCTATTTCTATATTTATACTTAATCATCACAGTGCTGTTGAGTGCCAATATATATAATATGTTTGTTCTATGTTTAAAAATTTTCATTTTACTTCATACCAATTAATAATTTACAGATTGACTTCTTCCATGTATGCACTTAGAATAACCTTTCGAATCTGAGTCTTAATAAAACCTAGTAGTCATCAGACAGCACAGAAATACTATGTAATTTTAGAGAGTAGAAATATGAGTAAAACATATTTATAAGTAAAAAGAAAGAGGCGAGGATGGAACTGCGGCACGCGCATTTTTTACGTACTATGAGCGTAGTGACGATTGACGAGTGAGTAATCTAGGTTAATGCTAAGGTTAAGGCGAGGCCTATGTCAATTTTAGAACCTGCTTATATCATAAGCTTTTAATTTTGAAGAGGTAATTGATGTCATAGTCAATAGCTTTAGTTAAGTATAAAATAGATTAAGCATAATTCTTTATTATATAGCATCGATTAATTTATATGATTATATAGTATTCTGTCGTGTTATGAGACATGCACCTAAATCCAAATTTTGATTTAGCTAAAATTGTGTCTGTTTATACAATTCATTTTCTACCCTTCTATCATGCATTTTCTAAAATGTGGAAAATTGGAAAAGGATAATTGGCGAAAATTAGTTACATTATTTTTATTCTTTTTAGATGGTGTCAAATGTGCTTTCATTTTGTTGAAGATACTAGTACTAAGACACGCATTGAAAATAAGAAGATAATGGTGTATTTATGACAGATTACATTTTTTACAACTTAATATCTCTATAGTCTTGCGGAACTGGGTATTAGCCTTTCATTTTGATCCAATTTGAATATTCATTTGTTTAGGTTGAAAAAATGGAGTTGATCATTTGATTTCAAGATATAATCAAAGGTATATTTGAATGATCTATATTTTGGTTTTGCATGTCATTCCATAACTAACAAAAAGTCATTAAAGTTAGAATCTCTGTTTATTCGTAAAATGTCATCCCGAATTGGAGAGAATCTATTTTATTATGTTCCGTTATTATGGTTTTTATTCAAAAGATCATTGATAATTCCTCCATGTTGATTAGTATTTCCCTTTGTATATTAAAACTTTTTATAAAAAATATCTCTTTGGCATGTTTTTATTATAACAATATTCCCGATATGTCCTATAAGTTCTTTACGGTAAGTAGTTGGATTTTATGTTATCTATATAATTGACTTTTGTTAACAGTTGCTAGATCTGTGTAACCATGGTCTCCTGTTCTTTATTACAACTATAAGATTTAATGGAAAAAGCTCTCTTAAATTTCTTTTGAAATATATCAAAAAGTTCGTTACCTCGTAACGATATCATTACTATGCATTTCCAGTCAAAATTATCAATTTTGAAAAAAAAACTGTGTAAGATTGGCGGTTGTGAATCGACGCCTTTTTTTAATTTAAGGGACACCATTTTTCAATTATGAACAGTTGATGGAGACATATTGAAAAAAAGGAAGGTCACATCTTATCGCTTCAAGAGTAACCGCGATTCAATGAGATACAATTTGTAGAATGTTATAAGCGAGAAAGCATGGTTGTACTTTTTTTAGTTTAACGTGTTTGGGGAATTAATAATAGGTCGCAAACAAAAACCCGACAAAAGATCAATGAAATTATCTACTTTTGAATTAGAACCAATTTTAGTTAGATCAATATTCAGGTCACCCATAATAAAACAATTACATGAATTAGTACCAGCCTTATTCAGGGAAAAAGTGAATTCGTCAATAAATTGTTCAGTGATTTGTCCTGGTGGACGATATATAACACCAATGACAGTCTTTCTGCACTTGGTACTGTTCAATATTTCAACAAAAATACTTTCGAAGGACTCGGTAGGGATAGATAAATCATGTCTTACGGAAAACTTCAATGAGTTATGAATATAAATTCCTGTCCCACCACCTCGTTTCTGTTTTCTGTTATTGCACGTGAGATTATAATTACTAAGAGAGTACAAATTCAAAGGTGACAAAGAATTCAACCAAGTCTCGGTTAGACCTATTACTTTGAAATCATGATCAAGACTGTTAAGATACATATCAAAATAATCAAAATTGCATGGTAAACTTCTACAATTGAAATGCACAAGAGAAAATGAATTTGAAAATTCTTCCTTTTTGTATTTTGAATTGAAGGATGGAACATCAAGGTAAGTATCAGGCAAATTAAAATTATTCATCGTAAGCAAGACATAAAGAAACAATTATTGGCAATATCAAACTTATTACACAAATTCAGTAAGTTAAAACGAAAAGGAAATAGAAAAAAAAAAATATATAAAATTATGAAATACTAGTAAGCTGTTTTTTTTTCTTTATTCGTCAATCCCTAAAATTGTCTATGCAAAAATGTTATAGTACATGTATGTATATCCTACATTGCGTAAGAGCTAGATATAGATTCTAATAAAATAACGTACAGATAGTCAATAAATGAGAAGTTTTTTGCTTTGTATGAACAATAAAATAAATAACATATATTGTCCAATATACATGTAGTTTAATGTGTCACATTTTCACCCACTTAAAAATGACCACTTTATAGAGTGACCCATTAATACCCCATGCAAAGATCTATACAGTAGCATAGAACTACCTGTAACGTACCATATATCAACACACACAGACTTTCCTAATTGATACCATACTACTTTCACTTACAGGGTTTTCAGAACTTCACTGTTGATTGAGTCATATGTATAATTCCATTAAATCCAGTGAAAGATCAAATGATGTGCTGGTAGTGCTAATACATGGTATTGTATATCTCTCTTTCTGGTTGCTGTAATGTTGTATATCACCAGTAATGAGTAGTATTATTCTCTCCAATGATATATGTGTAGTCATGTAGAAAAGCAGTACACTATATCCTATTCTGTGCGTACACAACCCCATGCAGCGACGAACACTCACTGTACACCATACCAACCACAAAGAATAGACCATTTTAGTCTTCATGTACAGACATTTTAATGACAAAGCAATTCGCTAAATGTGTGTTGGGATATTGGTGTAGTCTACTGTCAAAACCCTCTAAATACTTACATAAAACTGACTCATTATCCCATAAAGGTTAAATTCAGGCGCGGATCCAGAGGGGTGGCTGAAGGTGCTAGTGCACCTTGTCAATTGTTCAGGACGGAACGATGACCTGACCCTACCCCTACATGAAGTATGTTTGAAAAAATTTTCAACACCCACCCCCCTGCTTATCACGCTGCCAGCGTGACGTGAAAATATTTTAAGGTACCTTTTCGCACCCCGTTAAAGTCCGTCTCTGGATCCGCGCCTGAAATTGATCGTTCTTGGGTGTCTTACGGCAATGGAATGGAATTTAAAAAACAGAATAAAAGTTTCATCATAACACCCATACATGTACATCCTGTTGGGTGGGGGAGGGGTCTACCTTGCTGGTTCAACCAAAACCAAAGGCCAGGGGGCTAAGTCAGAGGGGCATTGAAAGAAGGATAAGATAATTTCTATTTTATTTTTTTTTTTTTTTTTTTTTTTTTTTTGGGGGGGGGGCTTTGAATGAAAAGTTTAACTTGAAGAGGGGGCACAAAATCTAGACTTGGAGCCCCCCCCCCCAATGTTACCTCCTGGATACGCCACTGTATAAAAAAGCTCTGTTATATTCTCATTACAAAATATCTTTAAAAACATGTAAATCATATATTCAGAGTTATTGCATGGTTGTTTTTGAGAACGACTTAAAAACAATAGAGCCTATTCTAAAATTTAATTTCGTAAAAAGGATATGATAAAACAATGGTATGGGAATACAATGTGAATGCTGTTCATTCTCACTTTATAGTTTGATTGTATGACAGGTAAACTCAACAAAACACAACCTTGATCTTTCATATAACCACCCCTAATTTAATCCAATATAAAATTGTTTTTGTGCCAACTATCAAATACATCCTTGTATTGAATAAGGAAGCGTATTTGCCTATGATATCCTTCAGTACATATATTTTATTGTACCATACAAATGTACACTTATCTGTTTCATGCCGTTGATTAAGTCTTCTTCTTGAACTAACCCACCCTGTACCAATCAACCTCATGCTATATTGGCTTCATGAATTAGACCCAATGTCAGGGCTCTGCAATAATTGGTTATCAAAGGGAGTCAGAATTATATTTTACATTTATAAGAAATACATTTCTGCAAGAACTGCAGGTTCAGAATTCAATTTCAGGCTTATCATATTATATTGTTGTTTATTTATCTTAGACAATAATCAATCATCAAATTTTCCATTTGCACTCCCTCTATTTTTAAATCCTAGACCCACAGCTTAATTACCTCTTGATGTCAATATCTTTCAAGCCTATTATTACATCATGCAATTTATTCCCTTTCTCCATTGTAATTAGCTTTCATATGAAACTATGCTAAAACCCATTACATCCATTAACCATGAAATATTCAAAAGGAAAATTGACTTGTATGGAATTGTAACAAAAGCGTAAGTCATACTGCTTCAATGTACAGCTTAGGGGAAAAATTATGAGACCAAGCTCTTTTTCTTCAGGGTTTCAATGGGTGTGTATCTCTCTTTGTGTGTTAACAAAACATTTAATAGACACAAACCAACTCTTCTTCTACACAGTCTTTAGTAATTAGGCCTATAGGTATAGGCCTTTGTTACATATGTAAATGATGCTCTTGTTTAAAACAAGAAAAAGAGCTTAGTCTAATAAATTTTGCCTGAGCTCTAGATATATTTAGTATTTAATTTGTGTCTGCAAGTTACCTATTTGTGGTCTATAGGCCTATAATTGGCAGTTAACGTGAACACATTGGATTCATGATTGATTGAAACAGCTTGTGAGGTCACCGACCATTAAACTTGATCTGGATACTACTATAATGTCCACAGAGAATGATATCAATTTATGTTGCATCAACATTGGCTCCAATGCTCTGATTTTCTTTAGGCTCCTCCGCTTTTCTTCTTGATTGTAAATATATTATATTGTTTTATGTAAATGCATTTTAAGTCGATTGCTTTATCATGTTGATTTGTGGAAATAAATGAAACCTAAAACCTGAAACTAACGTCTCGGGCGGCAACATTTGTTTGACAGAATTTATATGGACCTACATTTCAGGCCATAAGATACTTGATGACATGAATATCTATTTCAAGGAGAGATCTGTGTAACCTAGGTAGTACAGATGAACACTGTGTTGCTATACCATAAACTTGTTTCAGTATAGGCCTATATATATATAGCAAATAAAAAAACAACCCCAAACCCCCCCCCAAAAAAATTTTTTTCAGCGTCTGCAAGTTAAAGGAGGACTCCAGACTGTAATTCAGATTATTTGAAAAATAGAGTAAAAAATACATGTATAACAACAGGCGCGGATCCAGAGACAGACTTTTACAGGGGTCGGAAAGGTACCCTAAAATTTTTTTAACGTTATGCTGGACGAGCAAAAAGGTACATCAAAATTTGTTCATGTCATGCTGGCGGTGTGATGAGCGGGGGGTGATAGGGGTAGGGTCAGGTCGCTCGATCACTTGGCCCCGAAGTATGGACAAGCAAAAAAATAAAAAATAAATAAATAAAAAATATATAAATAAAAAATAAATAAAAGGTATTTCAAATTTTTATGGGTGGCGCTCATAAGGTCCATGTACAAAAGGTATGCTGTTTTTCTAATCTTACGGGGGGCATCAGCACCCTCCCCCCCCCCCCTGGATCCGCGCCTGAACGAGCCCAACACTGAAAATTTCATGAAAAGACAAAGTGGATATATGACATCATGAGCATGCCATTGAATATCCATGATACGGGGTCATCCCACAAGACCGACACCCACGAGACCGACGGCCCATTAGTCCGACACTAGACAAAAAAGGCCTATTAGACCGACGCTAGCAAATAAAGACCCATAAGACCGACACTAGAACAAACAGGCCCACGAGACCGACACCACAATATTGTAGTGTCGGTCTCGTGGGCCTGTTTGATCTAGTGTCGGTCTAGTGGGCTGTCGGTCTCGTGGGCCTAAATTGTTTATAGTCGATCTCGTTGGCCTATTTACTTTACTGTCGGACTCTTGGGTCGTCGGTCTCGTGGGCCGTCGGTCTCGTTGGTGTCGGTCTTGTGGGCTGTACCCCATGATACTATGCACAGATGGAAATGTTTTATTGACAAACAAATTTTACTGACATTTTCAGTGTTGTGCTTGTCTCTACATTTCAAATCATCTGAATTTAAACATGGAGTAGTCCTTTAAATATTGGTGGTCTGTTAGTAGAGGTTGAACTCTTGATGAATGGAAGCAGTTTATGAGGTCATGGAATATGATGTTAAACCTAGATCATGGATACACTATTCTTGACTTAGGATCTGCAGAAGGCCCTATCATGGCTGTTCACTGTCAAAGCCAATGAAAGAATTAAAGGAGAAGACTACCCTGAAATTACATGTAATTTGACAAGATAAATAATGAGAGAAACCTGTAGTTTGTTGATGATCTGACCAAGGGTAAAGAAACTATGATTTTGCAAAGTTACAATTTTGTGACGTCACTTGTTAGCTGCTCTCCTATTTGTTTTGTACTATCATTTCATATTGCCATTTTCTCATGTCAATTTTAATTATTTTAACTTCTTGCATGCATTTGATATATCAGACACACATTTTTTTTTATACATGTCTCTATGAAATGGATATATTCCTTCATCACAGACCAAGAAAAATGGAAATAAGTGGGATTTACAGTACACAACATAAAAGCCATGTGCAAGTAATGTGACTAAATTAACAATTAAAAATTTCATAATTCATTGATGGATATTCCTCAAACCTTCACTGTTCTTTCTATAATTTTCTGCTTGATTTCAGTGTGGACATCCCCTTTAATTCAAAAACAGTCTCATGACATTCATTATCAACATATGACTTGATCAAACTTTGCCCCAAGTTAATTTTGTCTAAAAAATAATAATTGCATTAATGTAACAGGTTAGGGTTAGGTATAGCACGGACTTAAAAGGCTATATCCAGCTAAGCTATATCCATGTATAGCACTGAGTCCAGCCGTAAAGCTAAACATTAGACCTATTTCAATGGTTAACTGTAAGGGATCAATCAACAGAGTTGCCCAAGCATATATTTGTTCTGATGGCAACAGTTGCTCCAGGATTTATTTTATATATGATAATTGTCAGGGTAAAAGTTGCAATATGGTTTTATTAGAGGTTGAGAGTTAGGTGGAGTATTAATTATTAAATCAATATTGTCAGCAGATCATGTCGTACAACCAAATATACATGTAGGCTATACACATTCTTTTTTGAAGACTATCATGCGATACCTGATCTTCATTTTCATTTTATCAGACTCGACAGTTGGTGTTTACAGGGTCTGTATACAGACTAGTAGCTTATCTGTCAACCTTGGGCATCCACGTCATGAATATTCATATACATGACTCATCTCCCTTGATGTTGCTTCAATACAATAGCAACTACTAAACTCCGCCCACATGCTTTAACCTCACAGCCAATCATATCATGTCTGATGCCAGGGCTGCTCTGTGATTGGTCAGTTCTTCCCTGGTAGAGGCTAAATAGAGTTTGTGTGATGACTCACTGTTTGGGAAGTATGTTGAACTTTGAAATGAGATGAGAGATTGGTCTTCAGGAGACTGTAAGCATATATACTGTAAAACTAAAGAAACAGAATGTTCTAGAAACAAATCCAGAAGTAGTATCATAGTTTGTTGGTTACTTGCAATGCATTAGAATCAACAAATATCTACTATTGGACTTAGATTTTAGCTTAGAGTTCTGACCCCCCCCCCCCCAACCCTTAGCATTTTGGCACTCATCCATTTACAATGCCAAGTAATATACTGTGAGAATTAAGAAAAATATATATGGTGCCTGGTTTTTGTGCCCCTCTTTATTGCTTGTTTTACATTCAACGGTGTCGATTTGTTTTGGCGATTGGGGGGGATGACCGTCGATATTTCCTCTTATCAATGTACATGTAACACATACGATGGTATAAGATCGCAGTGTCCATTGTTGGGGTGGGGTAATGCTTGTATACACATATGCATATAAATATGAAAGAATGTATTGTATAATGCGAGCACAAAGCGCGAGCTGAAAATTTTCTCAATAATAGATATACAAGTGGATTAGTAAATTACGCGATGCCTAATATATCCCCTCGCCGATAATGTAAAATTCCCACATTATATCACGATCAGTGCTATCAATAAGCAAACAGAATCGAAATCGGTAAAAAATGGCGAAGAAGTAGATTTGTAGCCATGTACAATATAGGTCAAAGTCAAGGTCAAAGGTCAAGGGGTCAAAAGTCAAAATTCTGAAGAAGTTTGTAGTCCCACCTAGTGCATCACATAAAGCAAACGGAATCGAAATCGAAGAAAAATGGTAAGGAGAGCATTTTGAGCCAATGTACAATATAATTATAAATCAAGGTCAAAGGTCAAAGGGTCAAGAATAAAATTCCGTGAAGAAGTTTGTTACCCACCTAGTGCTATCATATAAGCAAACGGATCGAATGGATAAAAATGGCAAAGGAGTAGCATTTTAGCCAATTAAACAATATAGTCAAAAATGAAGGTCAAAGGTCAAGGGGCAAAAGTCAAAATCGTGGAAGAAGTTGTAGCCCTCACCTAGGCTATCATATAAAGCAAACAGAAATCGAAATCGATGAAAAATGGCGAAGGAGTAGCATTTTGTAGCCAATTAACAATATAGGTCAAATCAGGTCAAAGGTCAAAGGTCAAAATTCTGTGAAGAAGTTTGGTAGCCATCACCTAGTGCTATCATATAAAGCAAACGAATCGAAAATCGGTTAAAAATGGCAAAGGAGTAGCATTGTTAGCCATTAAATATAGGTAAAAATAAAGGTCAAAGGTCAAGTCAAATTCGGTGAAGAAATTTGTAGCCATCAACTAGTGCTATCACATAAAGCAAACGGACGAAATCGAGAAGAAAAATGGTGAAGGAGTAGCATTTTGTAGCCAATGTACAATATAAGTATAAATCAAGGTCAAAGTCAAAGGGGTCAAAAGTCAAATTCCGTGAAGAAGTTTGTACCCTCACCTAGTGCTACATATAAAGCAACGGATTCGAAATCGGATTAAAATGCGAAGAGTAGCATTTTGTAGCCAATTAACAATATAGTAAATGAAGGTCAAAGGTAAGGGTCAAAAGTCAAAATTCTGTGAAGAAGTTGTAGCCTCACTAGTGCTATCAATATAAAGCAAACAGACGAAATCGGATGAAAAATGCGAAGGAGTAGCATTTTGTACAATTAAACAATATAGGCAAAATCAGGGTCAAAGGTCAAAGTCAAAATTCTGTGAAAAGTTTGTAGCCATCACTAGTCCTATCAATAAAGCAAACGGAATCGAAATCGGATGAAAATGGCAAAGGAGTAGCAAATTGAACTCACATACGGACGCACGGACGGACGGACGGACACACACACACACACACACATACGTACGGAGCCCGTTCAATAGTCCCTGCTCGACTCGTTCGGCGGGGACAAAATAGGGCATTTGTAGCTAATGCGAGCGGCGAAACGAGGAAGGGCTTCACTGGTTTGTTAAAGGGGGACATGATGATAATGGCTACAGATAATACACACATGCAGCATATGGAGTATCACTAGTTTCTTCTCAATAATAGTGACAGAAATGGGATATATATTGTAGAATAATGCTAACGAAACGGCTTTATCTGGTTATGAAAGGGGGCCATCATGATGTAATGTCTATAGATATACACAACATGCACATTCATAATGCATATGAGTACTAGTAATCGTCAAATCATAAGGCTGTAGCGAGCGCGAAGCACGAGCTTAAAATTACTCAATAAGAAACTATTTGTAGCGTTACATGACTGACTAAAGCGCGAAATTGATGGAGGGCTAGCATGTCAGGGGGCTTTAACTGGGGTGATTGGAAATGGAACATCATGGACGTAATGCCAACAAACGCAAATCTATATAATAATGGGTGAATTTCAGTTAGGGCAATATTGTGCAGCGGGAATCACAGCCCATTAAAAGAAAGACACAGGTTAAAAAGGGTAGATGAAGCAAAAAATGTGGACATCAATTCAGAATTTAGTAGCGGCCCATAAATCACACAATCCAAATTGTTATGTAGGCCTACATAGATTGCTTTTTCACTCAGAGTCTCAGAAATGCTCACATAGGCCCTACACTAGGGAAGAATATATAATGTAACACATAAAAAAAATAAAAATAAATAATACATTCTTTTTTGTAAACATACTCTTACCTCCCGTATGCCCATCTTTTTCTCCTTCTCTCCCATTTTCTCTCTTTGTCTTTCTGTCCACGTTTTCCCCATCCCCCTTCTCATTGATATCTTTCATAATTATATTTAGGTCTACTTCAATAATTTGATTGTATATACAGGTGTCTTTAACATCCCAACTTCCTATGCAAAGTCATAATAATAAGTTCAATGCCATTAGAATGCCTTTCATCATCTAACAATCAATACAGACTAGCGGCTAATCATAAGATCCAAACAGATGCTAGGATTATTGATTACCTTTCATCCCTTCCTAAAGATCAATAATGCAGCAATAACACTGTCTGACATTAGTCACAAGATGGAGCTGTTGCACACAGGGACAGAGTTGTATTACAGTAAAACTGGCCATACATCCGCTTGTAACTCTTTCTCAGGAGGTTAACAAAAGAATGTGTAATAATAACTGATTTTGATGACTGCTGATCTGCAGATAAATAATTTTTTTAGTCAATCATGTAACACTATACTAACAATCAATCCTTTATTGCCAAATGATATAAACAACATGTAATTGGCATGGGTATATCAAATCAAACAACATGTGCCATACCTAAGATAATATAATAATCTCACATGTATTATAGTATTGGGACTGAATATAAGACTACCACCAATCAATTGCTGTTATAGCATCGAGGCTGAATATTAGACTATTCTGTCAATCAAATGCCCTCATCGTATATTATAATCTTCTAAGAATCTATTGATCCACCCATACGCATTTCCCATTGATCAAGGAATACCAAATGGCTCCTAATGGACCCGTTTATGCTCACAAACCCGTCTTGACCTCATCAAATCTTGCAGTTAGGCCTACATGAAAGACAATAATTGACTATCATGCAAAAATGTAACCAAAGTTGTATGATTGATGATGAGTGTATCTTTAAATGTCAGCAATCCGAGAGTGTATTGCCAATTTGTCAACTTGTTAAATCAAATAAGTTACAACTTTCTCATTATAACACTGTAGTTGTTTGCTTTACTTCAGTTCTCAGTTATGTTAAAGACAGGGAATCTTGAGCTTCCATGGGTAATTTGACACCATAGATGTTTAGCTAGTAACAGGTGTGTTCAATCACTTGACTTTTATGACCACAACCAAAACTTATGTAATGCCTTCTATATTGCACCCATCCCCTAGCCCGATGATGCCCGAAGCTGTCCAGGGTGGACAGATTGTTTAGCTGTGGTCAAGAAATTCAACTTCAAGACAGGTATCCTATGTGCTTTTCACCAAGTCTGGGGTCAGCAAATTTTGATCCACTCCCCATGGAAGCTGAAGATTCCCCGTCTTTAAAGTTGTATTTCTCTGGATAGTGGAGCTGTGGAATTCTATTAACACATATCACATGATGATGATCTCAACATGCACAATCTAAGAAAATTAAAAAAATCATTTCCACTTTCATTATAATTATTATTATACATTTTTTTGCAGTAATGAATCAGTCAATAATTTACAGAGAAAAAACAAACAAATTAAACCACAATATAAAGCTCTAAATATGATGAAATCATATAGGCCTATATGTGACTTGTCACCTAAAAACTACCAACTATACGTGACAAATATAACAAAGCAGCAAATTAGGGTAAGAAATGCTGTATAGAAAACATTGGCTGCTGAACAAGAATTTTATGTTTGTTTTGATAGGAAGACACATGTGTAGGCCTACATCATTGGGAGTCCTAAAATACCAAGTTTATGGAATAACACAAAGAAAGTTTGATATTACATGTTTTAAGGAGGAGGGCCACATACTGTATGTTATGCTGAGAGCTGTGTTGACCCATTGGCTACAGAACATTGTGCTACCCATCGAGCACGGATATACAGTGGTGGCCAAAATTATTAGAACACCAAGCATATTTAAATGATTTTAATAATTTTTATTCAGTTGACCATTTAGATACTTATAAAATGGTTGGAATGTCTCCGAATATCATCATTAGGCTTTAAAAACTAAATAACAAAGCCATGCGTTGGGAACTCGCCCCCAAGTCGCCTTTTTTATGTTACACCACCAACTGAAAAAGTAAAATATCTTTATCTTGGACCCCTTTCAGGATTAAAGGGTCATAAACGTTAAACATTAAGCCTCTTTTTTTCCCCCCCCCCCTTACAAAGTGATATAATTCTGAAGAAATTTCCTGAGGATGTCAAAAATGCATTCATAACAACACGGGTAAGTTACATCTTAGGGGGATTTTAAATTATTTTGAAGGCCCAAATTTTTATTCAGTGCCCTATTTAAGTCCATTTCAATGACCCTTATATTGAACTATTTGAATTGCTCATGAAATTTTCCTTTTAGAAATATACATGACATTTACAAGGAGTGTCTCATTAAATAAAAAAAAAAATAGTCTTAAAACCTCAATGGGCACTGGTATTTGGCATTTCACCACCAAGTGTGGGCGAATCGCACCCCCCCCCCCCATTTCACCAAATTTTGCGGCAACTAGAATGTAATTGAGGTATAATAAATAACCAAGTCTTGCTAAGTTTCATACTTCTACCTCAAATACTTTTTGAGCAATCGCTTATGTAATTGCATTTTACTTTTTGCATTTGGACTACATGTTTATACACAAGTCTAATGGGGAAACCAAAAGCGCATAGCGCAACTTATTTTTAATGCTGCGCATTACCAGGATGGTCGAAAACTATTATTAAAATTTGGCATCAAATATACGTAAGACCCTTGCTATAATCATGAAAGTCAGCACACAAAAGATATCTTTAATCTGATTTCGGCATGAAAGGGCATGATAATCCCATAGACTTGTGTAGGTTCAGGTGTTTAATAATTTTGGCCACACTGTTTATTAATTATATATATATATATATATATATATATATATATATAGTATATATAGAGAAAATAAATATCATCCTGAAAGAAGACGGTAGGTACTAGTCGTCGAAAATTCAGACCTGAAAAATTTAAATAAATGGTAAATGCAAGACTGGACTACATTTTATTTTTTGTTTTTATGATCGCCTGCCATACGCGTGAAACTTTATGATATAGAGAGATATATCCATGGCATCGGGCTCCATCGGGCTTTCCCATCAGCAATGAGAACACTCAATGCTTTTAACATAAAAAAGTATAGAGTACAACCCTATTGCCAGGACAGACCACAATAATATACGAGAATATTAATTCTATTGAGATCACATGAACCTGATGAGTGTGATAACACACACCTATATCATGATGGCCTTACAGACTAAATAAAGACATCATGTCACACTACAGATGTGATCACAAAGTTTACTTTTTGAGTTGAAACAAGACAATTTCACACCTATCACATATTTTCATAATGTAATCTGATGACCAGCATGCTTTCACACATATCTCAATGCAGAATTACAATGTACAGACCACTTTCACATCTCAAATGTTCTTAGATTTACAGAACTTTATACCGAACACAACATACTCTCCCAGCAAATGTCATCTTGTATGTAGAGTCCAATTTCACATATTATTCCAAATGTTAATAAGTAATCTACCAATCACATTCAACACTATTCATGTTTCTGCAACTGAATTCCAAAAATTCTTAAATATTCCTACCTGTCTTGTACACAATCTTTCAAACAGTTGCAAATCAAGGTGGGAAAAAAGACCCAACCCCCCCAAAAAAAAAAAAAAAAAAAAATAATAAAAAAACTACTGCTTTATTTCAATAAAAGTTCATACTCTTGTTGGCCAGAATCCATATCTCAGATCATATATCATGACCAAAATAGGTTTTACATGTTTCTAAGTATTTCAGGTAAAATTGGCTAAATAAAACAGGGTAGTTACACAATAAAAAAAGAAACATGATTCCATGTTATTTTTATAACACCCCCCCCCCCCTTCTCATCTCTTCTTCTTTTTTCAATCCCCATGCCTCTCTATTCATCCTGTCTAGGGATTTGAATGGGAAGGAAAGACATTTAGTCCATAATCATGTATTACAACATACCACAAGATATATGAAAAGCATTAATTCACAACGATGAAAAATGAATAGAACCACAGCACACAAAATTCTACTAGAGCAAGAAGGACTTAGAAAAATTTGTACATTGTACAAAGATAAAGCCTCCTTTTGTTATCTCCCAAAAGACAAGATAATGCTAAGCTTTACTCAAACACATTTATTAAGGAGAATAAAGTGTTAAACAACATCAGGACTTTTTTTCTTTATGATGCAAACATTATAGTCACATGCAAATGAGAAAGATGAAGATTTTTTAGAAGACTAAAGGTTGATACTTCACGCAAGGCCAATTCTTCAGCAGAACTTTATCAAATTATCTCTCTTCTCAATTCTTACAAAGAGCTTAAAGTACGTGTATAATGTAATACACAATGTATTGCCCTATGGAATAAAAAGCTTTTATTCTAGCATGAGGAGAAATAATATTTGATTTTTTTCATGTTGTTTGACACCTCTGACCCCACTCTGACCCCAATCAGAAATTATCACAAACTATTGGAGATGAAACTTCGAAATACTCAATACTCTCAATGGTTTCAATTTTCTCAAATATATCTTGTATGAACTTCTGTGTCACTTGTCTATGTCACACAATTAATTATTATTGAGAGGTTTTTTATTACCCCTTTAACTTGAAACAGGGTTGCAAAAAAAAAAAAATTAGCTCAAAGTCAGTGTCACAGTGATTTGTTTTGAATCCCAATCGCAATTTATAAGATAATCCAATCTAAATTGATGAGACAGGATATATGTATCGCTTTCACTTTTTGTATTCTTTAGTTTTGTTGGTATCTTCCTTTCCCTAATTTCTTACATCGGCCTGTCCACACTATAGCATTCAGCCGCAATCAAAAAGTTGTTGTAAACTTGTCCCAACTGGCCCCCGTACCGCCCCTCCCCCCCCAAAAAAAAAAAAAAAAAAAAAAAAAAAGGTCTGCAAACTCCTTCAACAACGAGTATATCATGATAAAAAGAAAATGGTGCGCGAAACTTGGCCTAATATACTACGAATGGAATGGGCCTAGAATCAATTTGAAAGTTGTGCTATGTGCTCTGGAATCCAGGTATTTTGAAAAAAGGTGGCAACAGTAAGCTTTATTTCAGTCAGAGAGGAGATCCCCCTGATAAGAGGGGTGAAGCCCCCAAATTTTTTCTGATTTTAACATGAGTGATGGATATTTAGAGTATATAGAGGGGATGTGCCGCCTGGATCTGCCTGCTGTGGTGATTAGACTGCACGTAATATGAATGAATTAGGGTCTTTTTAATATGTTCACAAATTTTAGGAATTTAAGATCTAGCTAATCAGGGGTTAAGACTCTTATATTTCAATTATTATAAAAAGCAGAATCATGAGCAACCTGAAGCGTTTAATATATCTGGGTTGTTTATAATAGTTTGTTCTAAGTTAATTGATACATCTCATAATACTCTTCGGATCATAGATCGTTTATTTTTTTTTTATATTATTTTTTTTTTTTTTTTTATTATCCTCGTATTTGTTGTATTTTTTTTATATTTTTTTTATATTATTTCCCCTTCACACCAGGGAACTCACCAGTTTCTGGATGACTAGGAGCTTTTTTATACATGAAAGAAAGGTAAAACAATAACAACAACTTCAACACATTATTATCTCAATAAACTACTCAACAAAATCTGCAGTTTTCAGTTCATCTAGATTTGTAGGGCTTTCACAGAACGTCACAGTAAATAAATTTTGAAATAAGGAATTGGTATTTTATTATTTACTGAATAAAGGGGGTCACCACTTACCCAATCAGTACCCAGAAAAGTCGCTTAAGTCTTTAATTTTTTATTGAAATCAATTCACGTAAGTTATATGGATCAAATAAATTGTTTATGTACATTTTCATTTCTATATACAAGCACACCTTAAAACAAGACTTTAGATAAAAAGTATATTATCTCAAAGTTTAATTCAAAATAAATAGAAGATTCATGTTCAATTGTTGTTATCCAATTATGTATATGTTAGCGTAAATACTAGGGAAGTCATTCTCTAATTAATGTATGCAAGAACATTAACAAAAAGAACACAATAAGAAACATACGACTTGGTCTAAATATGGTTGACTTTTTTATGAACACACGTTAATCTAGTTACAAATAACAGAAGCATTGAATTAATGTGAAAGGGGTATTACTTCTGCATTGAACTTTAATAACACCACGTAACATTTTATATCTCTATATATCTCTTCTGTCTCCAAATAAGTTTATAACGGTTGCATGGGTATTTTCTTATCTCTTTTCGTAGTTTGCAGGGTAACATTTTTGTTGTGTTTTGCATTTGTGTCTCTGAATTTCTAACGACAAACTGTTTTTCCATGCGTATTAGCTACTACATGTTTGATCCTATTACAAGTGTATGTTTCAGCCTGACACCATGTATGAATAGATAAGACTAAGTTGTTATTCGTGGAAATATTCGCAGTACATTAATTTTCAAGGATTTCCCCAAAGAGTGTGCAGGCGCGGAGATTAAAAAACCAAGCGAATACATGGCATGAATTTCCTATGCATGTATCGAGGGTTCAATTGCGACTTTACGACAATGCAGCACGAATTTTATAAAAAACCTGTAACATGTTTTGAGGCTGCCAGCTTGCGAAAATTTATAACATGAAAATATACAGCATCCAGAATAAAATGAAATTGCAAGAAGAGATTCCAAGAGGGCAAGTGAAAATAAATTATTTCGTGTAAGCACTGGTCTATATTAAGGTAAAGCCCTGCCTTGGTTAATGTGCATGCCTTGGAACATCATTATCCTAATTTGAATGTCTATCTCTCACCAATAAAGCAAGCTTCCATCATACTTTTTGGATAATGTATTGTAATATTTCTCATGCTGATGATAACTTACTTATTAACATTCAATTTCTTCATTAGCTGTCAGTTAAAGTGCATAAGTGCGTTAAAGTGCATAATTGCATTAAAGTAATACTAATTATTCACTAATTCCATGAGTGATCTCTCAAATGATACATTACTAAGTAAACACAAATCACGTTTAGCGGAAACAGTTTTTTTTTTTCTTCACATATCAGGATGTAAATTATTCCCACTGTAGACCTACACGTTATGAAATCTATACTGAACTACGTATTTAATATTAATAACAAAATAGAAATCAAGTTTATACTAATTGTTTTCATATGCATATGCCACTTCTAAGGATTCCCCATCTTCTTACTATTCCCACAATAACTCACCCAATATAATGATAATACATAACTCTGTCATGATAACATTGTGAAGGTATCAAAAAACACCTTACATCCTGCATTAACATTACAAATCTCTTTCAACCTCAATAAGGAAGTGATCAGTAAAATAATATTACAACCAGTCATTTGCAATTATGTGGGATTTTTCCCCATCATGGCTACATCAGCAACACAAACAAAAATTTCAGAGTATTAATAATTTCAAACGCAAATCATAATACCTCCCCTCCCCCCCCCCAAAAAATAGGATTGAATTGTGCAAATTATGCGAAAAATCATATTGACATTTACTCAGTTTGATCTGTTTTGCAAAACCTCTAGAAAATCAGTAAATTCCAAAAAACGGACTTTAATTATAAAAAAAATGTATAAAAATATATGTATACAATAGCAATACATAGTGTTTTCCTAGACAGCTGAATATGTAAATAATGTGCTGAACATCACTAATTCTCAATGGAAAACTGCACTGTATCATCATGCAACGAGGAACGATCAGTATCCCAGTGATAGGTTTTGTGTAAACAAATCATTTTGAATCAAAACTTATCAAGAAAAAAGATGATAAATGTATAAAGCGAGAATGGAACAGTAAAGAAAAAATATGCTTCAATCAGTACAGAGACTTTTTTATAAACTAACTTTTTAATTTCTGTAATCCTTAATTAACTTTAACTCATCATCTAATTGAAATTGAAATTGAAATTGAAAAAGTTTTATTGAGATATGATCTGTAGTTGTAAACTAATTTAGAAAAACAAATTTTCATATTAATATTAAAGTGAACATTTTATTCCAAAATGAGATAACGGTAAAAGACAAGCCAAAAAGAGAGAAAACAAGACAAAGAAAATACTGACCATTCTGAAGTATATCTCTGAAATGAAAATTAATACAATGGAATGATATCAAAATAAAACAATTAAAAAAAAATAGAGTTAATATCACCTACAACTAGTAAGAGCAGCAGTGGATTATTGATGTACAATGTAGATTATGAGAAGTCCACCCCAACCACCCACACACAATTTAAACTACATGTAGGCCTATATTACGTAGACTTGATTAAATTTTATAATAATTTGAATATAATGTAATAAACAATACAATTAACATACAATGTTTACTTACCGGACTTGGTGATCTTTCTCTTCTTGGTTTTGGTTTTATCTGCAGACTATCAAATTTATCCAACTGCATCAAGGAATCGCTCTGAGGCCGGTAGTGCTTGGGCACAATGGCTCCCTCGCTCAGTAGGATCACTATCACCTCTGAGATATAAGGCGCTCATCGGCCTCGGTCGGCCCCATCACCTTTTCCTTCGCATCCGACTTATTACGGATTGCAATGTCAAAGAGGGCGCTTTTCGGTCTTCGATACATCTCACCAGTTTGCTTTGACAAGCTTGGATGATCACGTTTACAGAAAACCTCCCTCTAGCAAGAATCCCTTCTTGGTGAGCCTGGTGGGGATGTCTCTGATTGGGTTCTGAAGATTCAGGTTCATTTATCCTTATAGAACTGGTATTAGTGGATGATGTCTCTTTGTCAGCTTCTCCTATAACTTGCTGTAGTTTACCAGACTCTGAATGGAAACTTACTTGCTTGACAAAGCGTTTACGACGGATAGCGATCCCGTCCTCTCCTGCTCTTCACCTTGTGTCACTTCAGGTATGGGGTTACAGTACCAGATAATTCTTCATGTCGCTTTTCAAAGTTCCAATGACAGATCTATATTAGCTGACTGTATTTCCTCTCGTTGTTTACTTCTTTCTGTTGTTGTAATGGTCGCAGATCTGGCTTACCTATAGGTTGTGTTTCCTCTCTATGTTTATTTCTATAGAGCTGTGTTTCCTCTGTTAGACCTTGTCTGCACGTGTCCCTCACCACTCACATTCCTGATCACAGAGTCAGGAAGACTGGTAGCTAACACTCGCTTTGGACTCACTTTCACACTGCCGTTGATGGGTTTACCATGGAGAGGGAGCTCTGTCCAATCAATCTCATTGTTGTGTGAGGTTAATTATTATCCAGAGATTTGGTTTCAATTCCCTGCTGAGTGAAATCAGACTCTTCAAGCGATACATTTTCACGATCTTTATTTTCGTGAAGTTATTAGTTGCAATTTCTTTAGATTTGGTATTTATTCCGGGCAGTGTGAAGTGAGCCATCAGTACTGGAATCATGATGTTTAATATTGTGAGATATATTCTAGTGTTAATCTGAGTTGAGGCAAGTTCATGAAGTATATCAAGAGCTTCATCTAAAGCTTTATCTTCAGAGTCTGATTGGATATTGTTAATAGGTACAGAAGGTATCATACCCCCTCTATTGACTGTTGACTTCTTGGTGTGATTTCTTCTTCTATAGCACTGAGTTTTCTGATTGATCATCTGATATCGTACAATCACTGTCAAGCTTCTTACTTCCTTCAGATTTATTTCTCGTATCTATATCAGGATGAGATTCAGCAGTAACCATGGCAACACCATCACTTTCATCTGCCCAATTTTAGCACCTGGATGATATCAGAACTGATGCTTGTACTAGTCTTTGATTCAGCCTCTGGATTATCTTTCTATCATTAACCCCATGTAACCCTTGATCCGCTGGCTTTGTCATATCCGCATGTTGATCGCTGTAAACATCCAATGAACGACTTCCTGTTCATGTTCCTAACCCGATTCTCGTTTCCCGTGATCGTCTGCTCGTCTTATCCTCTTCAATTTGTCGGCTTTCTCGTCTTCTCCGTCTTGGCGTTCCTCAGTACTATTTAGCTCATTTCAGCCTCCTCATTTGTCTCTGCTCAAGCTTCATCGTTCAGCTGTTCTTTTATAATTTCTCCATTTCTTTGCTGGATATCCTTCTTTCTTGAGGTAGATGACTTAGTCTTTCTAACGGACCCTGAGATTATTTGCTGGATGTCTCAGATTGTTTCTGTAGAGCTTGGGAGAGATTCCTTTCCTAAAGGCTTGAGAGATTCTAGCTACTGGATTTTTTATTTGAGGCTTGGTGGGTTCTTTGAAGGCTGGTATCCCGATTGAACCTCTGCGTTATAATTTAACAAAAGAACCTCACTGGATTCTGAGGAGCTAAGGCTAGCCTCACTGCTTCTAGTGATGATCTTCTACCAGTTGGTGCTCTGAGCTTGTGTCCTTGAGTTGGGTGACCTTGAACTTGGTCTGAGCTACATGTCCATGAGCTGAGTGTTGAGATGGTTCTTGTGTTGCCGATGATGCTTTAATCTACTTGTTGCGCTAGTGTTTTCTGTGGGATAATGTAGATGTTGTCTGCTGTGGCTGCCGTTGTTGATGTATGGTTTGATCCTAGTTTCTGCCTGTGTACTGATCGAGCATGATCTCCTCTGGACAAAGCTTAGGCATTACTGGAGTGGTTGTCTGGGTCCTGAAGCTGCCTGGTGATGCTCTGCTGTGTGTCTAGGTTGGGGCGCCTTCTCCTTGCCGTTTACTGCTGGGATTGTCTTCTTCAATCACTGCTTGACTGGCAGCTTGATGTATTACGTGCATCTTGACACTTGCTGCTATCAAACATCTTCTTTTGCTTACGAACCCAGTTCACATTGTGCTCAGAGGCCATACCACCTTCAAACTTTTGTAATTATGAACAACGCTGTTCCTGTTCACTCAACAACTGCAACTCCTGCTTGAGTTTTATTTTTTGCATGTCTCTAACACCCCTCTGTTGCTTCTCTTCTCTATTTGTTGTTGTTTTTGTTGTTGTAAAACTCATATGTTTCAATAAGACTTGTTTCTCAGAATCAGATACCTTTTGCTGAGAGACTCTCGATCATGGCTCTGTGATCGTCGCTGACGAGGCATTGGTTTTGTTATGCTTGTTACAGTTGGAACATCTTGTTGTTTGACATCAATATTCTCTTGGACTATATTATATGAGATCTCCTCTCGGGTGTGGCAATAGGACTGCTCGCTCTGGACTACCCAATCCTTATCACCTTGTAGATGAGTTAGGCGTCGTCTCCGACGATTCCCTGTCCTTTCTAAATTTGATCTGGTGTCATCCTGGCATGGACTCTACCTCAACACGAACACGTCTGGAGGACTTGCACACTCTGTGGTCTACCCATAGGACTTGGACCAGACTGTGGTCTACCTGTTGGACTCAAACCACTCTGTGGCCTACCTGGAGGACTTGTACTACTTTGGTCTTGCATTAGGACTTGAACCAGGCGTTCTTCCTGTAGACCTGTATTCGGTTGTGGTCTTCCTGTAGGACTTGTATTCAGTTGTCTACCAGTAGGACTTGGACCAGCCTGTGGTCTTGCGTTTGGACTTTGAAGAGACTGTGGTCTACTTGGTAAACCAGTTGTTTCTGGAAACAAGTTGGTCATTCTGACGATTTTATTTGCTCTCATCCTCTGAAGCAGATCCTGTTTAGACATCCCTCCTTCAGGTCTGTCCTGCTCTGGGAAGACTGGTAAACGGTCCCATTCTCAGCCCTAGCTGGATTCCTTGACTGAGACCCCCTCTCTGATTTACCTCCATGTTGTGATTCATGTCACACCCCAACAATTGCTGAAAAACAAGAAAGAGATAAAAAAATAATTTAGAAACATGATAAATGATGTCAATGAATAAAGCAGATCTACAAAATGTATTCAAAATCTAAACCTATGCATATATCAAAGGTGAAATACTAGATCTAAATAAACAAATGTACATTGTACATGTATTCTGTCACCAACGTTTGAACCCATCTGTGCCATCTAGTTGGTGAGAAACAGTTAACCTACATTTTTCTCTTTCAAGGATTCAATTTAGTACTTTCTTTATATAAACAGTTATCAAACTTGTGGTAAAATATGTTAAGTCATTATTGTATTATAAAAAAGTAACAAACTTGTGTTTAAAAACACAACATATCTGTTTAAAATGATGCACATGAATGTCTACATGGTCTCCTGTCATGTAACTGACATGATGTAAACATTTATAGAAAACTACATACACACAGAAAAAAATGAATAAAGTCTGTGTTATTGAATATATACTTATTTTGGAAACAATTTGGGTCGATGTTGACATACTTTGATGGATATGCCAAATTATATCTAGATGTGTATAAATTCATAGATGTGTTGATTTCTGATTTTTTTTTTAAATCCTGGCCACATACTTCACAAATGTTCTTTGACAAGACACAAATAAAATTTGTCACTCTTAAACAATGCGAGCGCGAAGCGCGAGCTGAAATTTTTATATATCAACCAACTGAAAGTGTGCATTCAAGCGGTTTTTGTTAAAATAACTGAAAGACATCCGAGTTTTAAAAAAAAATTAAAAAGAGAACTTGATACATGAGGTTTAAAAAAATTGGGAGCAGAGAGGGAGCTCAATGATATCGACCTACCCAAAACCACTTGGGGAGGAGGGAGGGGGGGGGCTGATTGTTTGAGCCCACCAATATATTAGGGAACCCTTATCATTATGAAAAAAAAATCAAACAGAAAGACATGCGATCCGATCCGCGATCGAGCAGCAATGAGTTAAACATTTTTCAAGAGAAATTTGAAATATGAGCATTTCAAACAAATATGAGCAGAAAGGGGGGGGGGCTCAAACATATCGAAGCCCCTCTCAACACGGGGGGGGGGGGGTTCAATGGCTGAGCTCCATCTAGAAAGTAGTTCCATGTTCCTTATAGCGCGAGCTAAAAATTTGACAATAGAGACCAGAAATATAAACTTTTATATAAAAAGATTGGTGGGAGCCCAATGACTCCTCAGTAAGATTAGGGAGGGCTTAATGATGTCTGAGTCCCCTCCACAAATAAAACAAACAATGATGATACAAATCTTGGGGTTCAATATTATCTAAGTCAAATAAAAATTATAAGGGCGATCGCGATATCTGTACGCATCAAAAATGTTGGGGGGCTCAACGATATCTGAGCCCCCCAAAATTTTTGCCCCCCGGTTCCGAAGCCAATTACTTGTTCAGGGTAGCTCTGCTATTAGATGGCCAGTTAACACTGTCTCTGGATAAGTGTAACTATATTAAAGGTATAAACAAGTGCTTATACTACTGTACAGACAGTGATAGCAGGACATGGAGACCAGTTCAATAAGTATCAAAGGCAGTAGAAGTCAAGTACATAAAGAAACACTTTAAAACTTGTAATCTACTCATCTACAGACAAAATCTATGGATTAATGGATCTAAAAAAAAGTGTAATCCTTTGAAACCATACAAATAGTTGTTAAGACAGCTGATTGTGTTAAAAAAAAATCAATATTCCTATTCAAAGTGAACTTGTTTTCTCTGATCTTTCATGCATGACATTGTTCATGCATTCCTAGCCAAGAATGAAATGATGTCTTATAGGAAAAGATAAAACAGCTGTTATCTTAGTATAACTTTTCTTATTATAAACTCTGTTTTAAAGAAAGTAAAAAATTTGAGTAATATTGAAATCTAAATTAAATATTTAGAACAGCTCAAATGAAAAGGAGGGTGATTGGACAATGGTCATCTAACCAAGACGTCCTGTTTTATAACCAAGTGGATTGTGTCCTTTGCTAACAAGTCCCAGATAGGACAAAAGTAGTTGATAAAATAATATTGCACCAATTTTCACTTAGCAGTCAAATATAATTTAAAATAATTGATATCCATGAATTTCGTTTCAACTGTCAGGTGCTATACACTGCATCTACAAAAATCTTACTAACCATTCATGATTATTTTTGGCAAGAAAATTTCAAAGGACAGTTGAATAAACACTTTCACCACAGGTTGTCATGGTTACCAAAAATCAATAACTAGCTCTGTACCCAATCACCGAGCAAGTAATATGAATTGGTAAAAACTAAAATGTACACAATTGATTATGAAGAGGTGATAGCATCAAAGTTGCTAATTCTTCAGAATGGAAAAACCATATTTTTATAGACATATTCTTTATACAAATTAAATCATAACACAATTTACTTCTTAAAACTAACTAATCATTTATTCAATGTAAAGCAATTTATATCATAAAATTGTTAATATAATATTATTTCATATATAATTTTTAATGGCATTTCATGTGAAAATTACTATATATTATCAATGATGTTTGATACTAACAATACAATATCAAACTTTAATATTGAACTGGGTTAGAAGTTCTGACAGCTAAACTGTGTTGCTTTGTTTTGAGATGTACATTTTAGGTATCTCTGAATGGACGCCACACTTTTTTTTTATCAATGAGACACTTTCCTTCGAAATACACTTCCATCTAGAAGAAATAATCCTGTTAATGAAGGAATATGTTTGGATTCAGCCTGCCTGGTGATTGAGAAAAGGGGAAAACCCTCGATTCAAAGCTTAAAGGCAAGCTATGCTTTAATGGGTCAAGGTCATTTAGTCTACTTAGGTTCATAAGGGCATTAATTAACATCCTGGTTATAACTTATGCCAAGATCACATTGGCTCATGCATGATCCTTTTACGGAGCCGTATCCTCCCCTTATTCTTTATTTCCATTTAGCCCCCTTCCGGAGACAGAAGGAGGCCAAAGATTTCGTAAGACATTGTCACAGATTTGCCTCTATGATTTTTACGAAGCACATTGTTTGGAAGAAGCACTTTGTTTGACAAAAGCAAACCCATACCATTGGTATTCTACTCGTTTCGCCAGTAGGTAGATAGCATAGCACGATGCCTGCAGAACACACCACAGGAACGCTTTGCAGAAATCGCAAGATTTTGGTTAAAATTGAAGCTTTAAATTTCCATAAACTTTCACCTCATAATTTGGCCAAGTTATATACACCAAATTAAGTAGATAATGATCAATGATCAATAATACGATAGAAAAAGAGGACTCATAGACATTAAATACCTGTGTAAATAATTATATTCTACATTAACATTGAATACATAAAAATATAACAATATATTAAATAATACAAAATTTATCTATATTATCTATAATAATTTTATGCATGAAAATTATGACGAAATAATATTTTCATCATAAATTCTCAGAATAGAGAGTATTAGAAAGATTCTAATTGCAGTGTAAATAGCTGCATCCAATCCTCAAATCTTACAGACTAGATTTCAAATCACTCTTCGTGTCTGACCAAGACAACAAATATTAGAATTTCCTACTTTCACAGTATAGCATTTACCCTCGAATAAACAAAACAGGGCGATGTGAAATATGCATCCACTCTTTTATATTTGTTCACCTCTCACAAATAATGTGTAACACTCTAGGCCAAGCTCACAATTTTATTCTTTGTAACACCAAGAATGTTCTTAAGTAATATCAAATTGTTATTAAGTTTGAAGATTTAGTAGGCGCAGGGAATTAATTTGACCTATGAGTAGATAGGAGAGGCTACATAGTAGTAGCGTAAATGATGAATAAATCATGACATGGTGATTCTTTGAAACACTGCAACTTACAATAATTCATTAGTTGAAAACTGGCCAACAGGGAAGCAGGCAACTACCTTATTATTTTAAAGTAATTTTTGTATTGAGACGCCGGTTTCACACAACCCGGGCATCGAACGCCAATGCACCTATCGCCTGCATTAACGAGGACAGGAACGCTTATCAAGTAAGCAATCCTTGATTTTATTTGATACGGCCTAAATACCAGCTGAGTAGCGCAAAAAATTCATTGCGAGGTCACATTTCATCGAGAAGGAACGTTGCTACTATCCCCCTCTTTGGTTGAGACGCCAACAAAGGGGAAGCAAGGAGACTACCCATTTTGTTTGGAACATCGTCTTTTGGTAATGACGCGGCGCGGACTCCGAACCCATGACCTCCCGATTATGAGCAGACGCTCTAATCCACTGAGCCAACACAATCGGTCACATAGAATAGAACTCTCCCAGTCCTCAATTCTACACTCGTGCGAGAGAAAACAGGGCTAAAAAAAAGAGATTTTTCAACCGTTGTAGATTTTGATTTGTGAACGGAATGATATTCTAAAAAAAAACTTAATAAACGGCCTGTCCAATGCACATTTTATGGTATTTTATCATATCTGATTATTGTAAAAGTATTGATTAAATATTTGAAACACAAAAAAAAATATGTTCAGTTCGGTATAAGTGACAAGAAAAGTAGTCATTTTTGCATGATTCCAAATGAAATTACATAATTGGAAAGAATAAAATCTTAGCTTCAAAATGTAGTAACTTTCGATATCATTTACTTTTTATACCAGTCAGCAGCTAGCAAAATATAAAGCAAGTCCAAAATACAGAAAATGCGGCTTTCTGATTGGCTGCTTGAATCAAGGATTGATGCGAGCAGGGATTTTGAAACAGGTAGGAGCCGTTACCTGACCGCGCAGTGACCTTTGGTGGCGTGGTGAGAATTGCATCAACCAATCAAATCAAACTAAAAATCACACCAGCCAATCAGATCGCAGTAATTGAAACAATTTAGTATTTACTGCACATTTAGCTAGCTCCTGACTGGTATAAAACTTGAAATGATTTGTTTCATGCATTTTTGGAAAGCATATTTGTGGCTAGTTATTCAAAAAATTCCCAAACAGATTTCAACGCAAAATATATCCCACAATTTCTACTATTTTGAAAGACGTATTGTCTTTCTTATCAAGGAATATACAGTGGTGGCCAAAATTATTAGAACACCAAGCATATTTAAATTATTTTAGTAATTTTCAATCAGTTGACCATTTGAATACCTATAAAATGGTTGGAATGGCTCCAAATATCATCATTATGCTTTAAAAAAACTAAATAACAAAGTCATGCGTTGGGAACTCGCCCCCAAGTCGCCCTTTTTTATGTTACACCACCGATTGAAAAATCTGAAAAATCTTGCCCCTTTCATTATCAAAGTGTCATAACGTTAAACATTTTAAGCCTCTCCCTACAAAAGTATATATATTCTGAAAGGAAATTTCCTGAGGATGTCAAAAATGGCATTCATAACAACACAGGTTGAAGTGGTTATATCTTATTTGGGGATTTTTAAATTATTTTTGAAGGGCCCCAAATTTTTAATTCAGTGCCCCTATTTCAGTCCCCCGTTCCAATGACCCTTAAAATTTCAACATATTTGAATCGGTCATAAAATTTCCTTAAAAAAAATATACATTTACAAGGAGTGTCTTCATTAAATGAAAAAATAGTCTTAACCTTCAATGGGCATGGTTATTTTGGTCATCTCACCACCAAGGGTGGGGGCGAATCCACCCTCCCCATTTGACCAAATTTTCTGAAACTTAGCATGTATTTGAGGGTATACTAGAATAAATAAGCCTGCTAAGTTTCATACTTCTACCTCAAATACTTTTTGAGCAATCGGCATATGTAATTGGCATTTTACTTTTTTTGCATTTGGACTACATGTTTAATACACAAGTCTATGGGGAAACCAAAAGCGCATAGCGCAACTGTTTTTAATGCTGCGCATTACCAGATGGTCGAAACTATATAAATTTGGTGCCTACATATACGTAAGACCATATACTAAAAAGTCATGAAAGCTCATGGCACACAAAAGATATTTTTAATCTGATTTCGGCAAATGAACTAGGGCATTGATAATCCCATAGACTTTGTGTAGGTTCAGGTGTTCTAATAATTTTGGCCACCACTGTATATGTACATGTATATATTTTGAAAGTGTAATTTATTAATGCCAAAAATTTCATGTCAAATGATCATTTCTATGCAGAATTATAATCACGCAAAGGCAGGGGTGCACGCTGCTTTTTACGCATTCAAACACACAAACTCATGAATACAACTTGTATAAATACAAGCGATTTCGGGAGCGGTGTGGCTTGACTGTATAGTTTCGGTTACAAAAAAGGAATCGGCAGAAAACCGATCAAATATACTCTCATGATGTCCACATTGCACTAAAAGATAAGTGAGAGATCTTGTGATATTCCTTTCTTGATTTCTGGTGAATTTCAGTGAAAATGTTTAAAAGTTCATGTAACGGTTGTTTTTGACCTTTGCTGAAAAAGGAATATCCTTTTTTATGGTTGTATTCTTGACCCAGGCAGGTTATAGGGTCTTATATCCCATTCACAGTGGTCTTCAAATTTACACTGGTGCTGCAGCTACATAACACTCTCTGCCTGATCAGTTTGTCACGGATGAACATTTTAAAAATTTTGTTTGGTGGCAAGCGAAACATTAATTATGATAAATATTTAAATTGTTTGTGCTTTATAGTGAAGGGTACAACTGGATATGCCAAATAATGGCAAAATTTAGTTGCCATGGATACAAGATAAAAATAAAATCCTTCAAAATGCTCAATTTCATGGACGGACTCTACGACATGCTCGTTCTTAAATGAAGGCTCCGTTAGTTTCCATAGTCTCGCATTTATGCGATTGCATCTACATGTACACATGAGTACAAAGAGCAGAGGCACCATCAACATATATGTATAACTAATAAAATTAAATTCATATAAATAAACTCTTTTTTCTAGAGTTGAAAGCCTAAATGCTGACATTATAATGAATATGATCACAAGAGGGAGCTAGTGAAACATTGCATCTCTGTGAGCTGAAGCATACAGTTTAGAAAATGAGTTCATGATGTAATGCCTCATATATCATCACAGCAACTTGTATTGACTAACTCTCTAAGAAGCTTTCAATTTTTTTTTAAAGAATTGTAGCCCCCCCCCCAAAAAAAACAAAACAAAAAAAAACAAAAAAATCTTTTCACTTTTAAAAGTCTTGATTAGCATGAATACTGAAAGTATTCTATACATATACAGGTAGGATTATTGTTTTTCAAATCCATGTAGCACCAGTATTAAATTTAAAGAGAAATAATTGGAAATTTGTTTGAAATCAGGTCAGTATTTCACAAAAGCATCATAGCACCAGCCTATATCTACATCCCACTGATATTGACACACCTTTCAATAAAGATGAAATTCAATGAAACTACAAATTGGAATTCTTTTAAGTATTTTGTCATTTTCAGTATATTCAAATTTATTTTAGTTTTGTGAAAAGACTTTAACAGATATAACCAGAACTAATTTGAAGTGGAACTAATTGGAAATACCGAACTGCTTGGGTTATACACCTTTCCCCTACTGGATTATTTCCCTTCAAATATGCTAAATCATTAAATACATGAACCATGGGGGGGGGGGTTAGACAATGCATTGGGTTAATAAATTGTGAAATGATCTGGAGTATTTATGTTTTCAGTTCTGAAATTTGACAAATGTACCAGAGTTCCTGACCATGACATCTAAACAATAACAATTCCTTGACATGCTTCTTTATGATAATCACAAATATGTCATTTGAGACGATTATAACCATTTGGGCTTTCCTTTGACCCCAATCTCAATGCTTGTCAAGAAGCTATGACTTTCCACTTTGCATCTAAATAAGTTTCTGAAGTTCAGGGTGCAAATATCGGTTTGTTGTTACTTTTCTATTTGGAACATTAAAATCAGTAAATTGCAAGGTCATCTATGATGTATACAACATGCATTTTCATGTTTATTGAAATAACACAGAAATTCAAAAATCAATGCTTGAAATGCATACTGGAGAAGTGATTATCTTCGCAGTGGTTTTATTGTCGCGAATTCCACATGTCTCTCCTCGCAAAAATTTCCACTTTGATATTAGGCTATTTATAGTAATGAAAACATTACAAATAACACAAAATTATCCACTAGCAAATTTCCCCAACTAGTCCAAAAATCGCAGAAATATTGGCTAATACTAGGGATGGCCACAGACAAGCAAAAAGCCACTAGAACGGTTTCCACTTCACTGTATGGATGTAGTCACCCATGCATTTACAATGCAAACAATAGCCCATGCCTAAGTGTTCTGCCTACTCAATAATACACAGGAAGGAAATAGCAAAATTTCAATAAAAAACAGCTTTCGAAATTGTCTTTGGCCAGTGGTAAATATCATAAAATTATCACTAATTTTATTATTACAATAAAGAATTATATATTTGCCTACTTTGCTATTCGTCGAATCGCCCAACCAACCGATACTTTAACCCCGAAAACTTTTGCTCTATTGTCTCCTATCCCTCCCCTGTGAGAAGGCGCGCCTCTCATGATGAGGACACTCAGCCAAACATACCCAACAAACTCCTCTTGTCTCATACCACCCTAAAACTTTAAGTAGTGATGGAACGGGGGACGGAGGGAGGGATTGTAGGCAAATATATAATTCTTTATTGTAAAAATAAAATTAGTGATAATTTTTGATATTTACTTCAAAAGAATGATATATTGTCCTACTTTGCTATACGACCAGCACCGATTTGTACTGGGGAGGTACAACACCTACAGTTTTAGATAATAGAGATGACGCCGTAGCAAATGATACGAACAAAGAAAAGTTTCCTTCCATCGCAGAAACGTTCACCCATTATTTGATAAACATACACTTTCCAGCGGGAATTTCCTTAAAAACATGTCCCCGAAAGGCCGGTACCCTCACATCGAGGTCCCTAGGATAAACTAGGTACTTGGTCCTCGGTCCGCATCTATCTCGAGATAGTACTCCAGTAGGTCCGAAAGATTCCATTGTATATACAATTGGACATTTTTCAGGAATCAAAGATGTCTTCAACGGCGCACATTCTGTCAGTGCGCAACGATGAATTGACTAAAGGGACGTAGGAAAATTTTTAACAGACGGAAAATCTTGTCTGATTTGTTCAAGCATGTCGAAAGAGAAAAGATGAAATATCTCTATTTCCAACCTAAGTGGCTCGTTGATAGAAGAGGAACGAGCAATAAACTTAGCGTTTTCCCCACATATACAAATCAGGGAGAAACCTTTGGAAGATCTATCCAGGCAGAAACCTAGAGACGGTGGTGTGAAGGAGGGTAAGCTAGGACCTGATGTCCTCGCGACCACTCAAATTAGAGACCGAGGTTTGAGTAGGGACTCTTAAGAGATAGAAAAATAAGGAAGTGAGACAGAAGAACCGCGGAAAAATGACTATCCATCGATAAGAGATTTAAATAGCTGGGATAGCTGAAAAAAGCTGGGATAGCTGAATAGCTGACCAAATCCCTCTGGGGTAAGCAGACACATTACCCGTCGAGTGAAAGAATGAGAAAAAAACGGTATGAACGGAGAAAAGTTTTCTCGGAACCCACAGAATATATTACCGTTCGTAAGAAAGGGTTTTACTAGTGGAAACACACCTATTCCTTTAAGGTCGAGAGGAGCACATTCGTCACATCCTGTAGCTCGAAATTGACTTCTTGATAACGGCTGAATATAAAAGGAAGACGTTTCAGGTGTTCGAGAGTTAGCTAACCGCTGCTGTTATGCTAAGAACTCACACCACGGCAAGTGTTATGGTTTCCGTTAATCAGAGGGAGAACTATCGCAACCAAGTCCGCGGCTGTGGTAGAGAGGAGTGATGATAATCGTCGACGTCCTGCCTTAATATTCCTAGTGAAACAGGAGAATACTACCCGGGAAGAACCAAGGGATTTCCGGTCAGTTCCGGAAATTGAAACGACACATGGGTAACACCAAAATATCTCCTTAATATAAATCCTAACCTCAGAAACAAGAGATCTTTTACTGACTTGAGGAAGACAAACTGAGGAGAAGTCAAACTGAGGTCGGCCTTGCCGACTCAGTCGTGTGAAATCTATGAAAAACGGACCATCCTGAAGTGAGTCACTTACTGCGTGGGAAAAAGGAAAAAGTTTCAAAACCAATTATTTTTCCCAAAATCTGATATGTGCGAAGCGACTGGACCGATGTTTCTCGTTGTCTAGATTCTAGAGTTGAAAAGCTACTCTGCTCCTAGCAGTGAGAAGTAATCTCCTCTATGCGAATGAAATAAGACATACATCCCTCCGATGTCTGTTTCAACCTAAACTGTCCGCCTATCTGTAAAAGGTCCTTGAGGGTAGGAAAGAACTTACTTCAGCTCTCCCAAGCTCGTTGAAGAAAGAAAGTCTCGGAGATCCCAATTACCAGAGTCAAGGGGCCTCGATAATGGCCTCTCCCTCCTAACTGTGAAAGCATATGCGGTCAATAAAATTGAGAAGACGGAGGCGCTCCCATTGTTCCTTCCTGGGAAGTGAACTCCTTAACCCCAAAAGGTATGAGGTTTAATTTCAGTAGAAAGGAATTCTAGAGACGGAGGCGACTGAAATTCAGGCTGGAAAAATCTAAGAGTCGAAACATTGAGAGGTCACGTTAAAAAGTCTGCCAAATTGGGACCTGGACCAACAACTCGATAGTCAACATGACATCCTTAATGTAATAACACTTAAAAACCTCTCAACGCGATCACAGACTCTCTAAGTAGATCGGAAGTTCTACTATTCTCCAAACTGGGTCTCGTCAGATGATGGCGGTGTCCGGTTGAGTCCTAATCATGGAATCAACTCTTTAACTCAATCAAACATGATGCAGTTTAGAACTTAAAGTCTGCTGCTGGTCCTCCAACTGAAGACTACGTGTATGGTCTCCGCTTTTGGGGAAGGAATGTAGAGATTAGACACAATTTAGGGTAGATTGTGACTTTCTCTATTTCTTCTTTGAGCTATGTTTCCCGGACAAGGGACACATGTTAAGTGGTTTGGGTGGTATGACTCCTGAAGACATCCCTGGATCGAGGTTTCTAAAAGTCTAAAATGAAGACCGAATCGATTGCCGAAAGGATAATAATCGTTTGAGATCGGAAAACAAATAGTCGTTCCATATCGGACCTAAATTTTTCCAAACGTAGGTGGGAGGTCACCTCAGGCGCTTTCCTCCCATACAAAAGGATGAGAGTTTCGAAGCGGATCTGAACTACTCCTATCCTGACTTCTACCCCACTGAACCAGTATGATTTCCTCGACCCGACTGTTGTGATGAAGAGTGTTATGTCTGACTTCTTGTCAGACGGTTTATCCAGTTCGTAGAAAGTTTACGTGAGGATTGTAATTACACGTCAAAAAGTAATAACGGACTTGGAGGTTGATATCAAGCTTTTCTAAACTACCCTAAAGTTCTTTGGCCGAATTCTCGGCCTCTGAAATTTCGACCCCACCGGGATTTTGGGTCCACCGGAAAGCCATGTCCAGTGAACTGGGGATAAGACCACCATGACCCCAAGATGTCTCAGAATCTCTTTCTTTCTTAGTAACTGTCCCTCTGGTGGGACAAAAGGGCGGAGCGAAAAGATCGACCGTGATGAAATTTTTCAAGGTAAAAAAATTTTTCCTGTTCTGAACTCGAATCCAGTTTCTGATTCTAAAACCTCCCTTCATTTAACTACGGAGGCGATCAGCCCAGTTACAAGAGAAACTTTCTCTGATCATGAATTCAATTAGTGACCCGAATTGCGTCTGTTATCTCCAAAATTATAACGATAATTGTCTGAAGAGGAGGTCCTAGTTCTCCTAGTAGTGAAAAATAAATTCTCGCTTAAACCTTTCCTTCATTTTCCTAATGAGTTTAGGTAGAAAACTTAAGCTCTGTATCTCTAAAATCTAATTTCGGAATCTGCTGAAACCTGAATAACTTCCGGTTTGAATCCTACATACAGTACGATATGGCTAAAAGCCTGTATTTTTCTGGACAAACTCCGTTGATCTGAACTGAGTAGTGAACTTCTTCTTCGAAGAACAAAAGGACCTCTATCAGATAGAACGGGCCTAAAATGTTGCTAGTTACGATATATCAACATCATCGAAGCGTGAACTGAATATCCTTGCAAGGGTGGAGCGATGATCTGGTATCAAAACACCCCCCCCTTTTTTCTTTTAAGATAGAGAAATCTAAAAGTTTTCTCAATGCGGATTCGTGAGAACCGAACCCGAGAAGGAAGAGGTTAACTCCCTCAAATCTAGTGCGTAGTTTCTTAGTCTCGTCTGGAAATCCCTACCACGGAGTGGTCGGAGTGACGCGACTCTTGAAGGAAGAACTGCTGCGACGTCTGCTCTCGAACATATTGTCCGGTAATTACACATTGTAAGGAATTAACCCATTCCGAGCGACTCCGGTACCATACCTGAGTCCCCTTCGGGTTGGGTCTCGAAATTCGCTTCCGAACTCGCGAAGAGAGCTTTTTTTCCGCCCTAAAACTTGCGAAGTGATCTCCTCGGGGAAGACTCGAACCATCAAGTCTACTAGATAGGTACTCTACCCATATTTAAAAATAGGTGATATTGAAGAAATAGACCGAGAAGGGAATATCGAAAGCCTTGAAGAAGAAATAAATTTTCTAAACACCATAATGTTCCGGGAAGGAAGATTTTTCCGACAATCATGGTAGATTGACCACCCTCTCTACTTCATTAACTTGTTATCGAACGTTCAAGGTGACCGATCAAAGGAAAGGGAACCATCCCATCAAGCCGTTCATATCAATCGCAATATTGTGGCTGAGCGATATGACATGATAGCTGTAGAATGATCCTTCCCTTAAGAGATGATATGAGGTTCTCGTAATAATTTCACCGGAGAAAGTGGGACGTGGACGTGGACTCGACGAAAAGCCACTTCTGCATCCTTGTGTGTGGTAAGTGAACTCCGACTTGATCACGATGAATAACTACGATGGTATCTGACTTGATTATTTCCCATAACCAAACCAACATGATCATCTGTCTACAATGAATCTGTCGGGATTGATTTACCAGGGCAGGAACCATGGAATCGAGATGTAAGAGAACAACAATGACTGTAATCGATCTTGAATGAATATATTCAACAGGAATCGATTTAGGTGGAATCGATTATATTATAAATCGATTGTTGTCAGATCGATTTCCTCCGAGATCGATTTGGGCGGGATCTGATTCAAAATGATCGATTTGGCGTGATCGATTCATCTGTGATCGATTATGTTGTAATCGATTCAACTGTGATCGTTGTGTTTGTGAGTTCAATGTTCAAATGTAAATCGATTCATGCTGTGATCGATTTCAATCGTGGCGAGTTGTGTTGTAAATCGATTCAATCGTGTGATCGATCGATTTGTATCGATTCAAGTTGTAATCGATATGTTGTATCGATTCAAACTGTTGATCGATTATGAAATGATCGATCTGACATGAATCGTCATGCGATCGATTGATGTGATCGATTACCTAACCGTATCGATAACGATACGATACCGGCTATCGATAACTAGACCTTCTCAGGTGGCAAGCCAACCTTCGATCGATCTCGATCATGTTGAAAAAGATCTCACGATCGATCTACACTTCCACTAGATCAAATGTCAAGACATGATCGTAAACGAAGTTGCCCTCCCTCGATCCCTCACCAAAATCGATTTGGGTGCGTCGCTGGGGATAGGCCGACCGAGACCGAATTGAACCTTCTCCGGGAGTTCACTTACGTGACTCCCATACGACGACTTTCCGGGGCTCGCGGTCCCAGAGATTGTTGGACTTACCAACTGCCACCGGCCAATCCTCGCCCCCGGGCGAGGTTGTGAATCCGACTTACTTTCGTTGACAGAGATGTGAACGGCTTTCGTTCCGCGTCTAAACTGCTCTCTTCCCTCTAACTGCTTCGCGGCCTCTATAAATATGCAGAGAATCCGGACTTCGTGCCTTCCTGGTAGATGAAGACTCTCTGATGAGTCGGCGATGTTTGAAGTCTCCGAGAACAAGAATGGATGAAAATCTTCTCCCTCGGAATAAGACACTCTGCCAATATATGAAAGAAAAGGACATTTATATCAAAGGAGTTTAGACTCTGCCCTGGGACGGAAGGGGCACAAAGGTTCCTCCATGCCTTACACAAAGGCTTTACTGGAACTGGTGTGTAATGAAGCGCGAACGGGAGAACAAAAGGCCCGCACCATAAGGGTGTAATAAAAAACACGTACGTAATGAATGTCAAAAATCCTAGGAGAACGGCGCCGTAATTCCAACAGAATTACTCAAAACGGCCCTCAAAAAGCGCCCAATTAATAGGAAACCATGACCTAGACATTGGCTAGGACAACTTAGAAGCAAGACCCATCAAATTAGGTTATCAAAAAGGTTTCACAAAAAGTGAAAAACAAAACCCATTTGCGGGAGCAAATTCTCGAGGTTACTCTCGCTCGGCGGCCAAGCCGATGAGAAAAGAGGAAGTTTGTTGGAGTTATTTTGGCTGAGTGTCCTCATCATGAGAAGGGCGCCTTCTCACAGGGGAGGGGAAGATAGAGACAATAGAGCAAAAGTTTTCGGGGTAAAGTATCGCGTTGGTTGGCCGATTCGAGGACGAATGCAAGTAGGCAATATATCATTCTTTTGAAGTAAATCAAATCATTTATTCCAATTGGTCAGTTTCTTCCTTAGAAAATACCTCAGCAGGTGATCAACTTCTCCTGTTGAAAAAATTGATATGAAGAAAACTACAGCGTGTTGAAAGTGATGCTTCTGTGTGATGTGTGTTATGACTGGAAATTCTCATGATTGAATACATTCAGATAAGGAGAAGTAGGTATCTATAAAATTTAACTATTTTTGAACAAAAATGTATTGGGGTGAAAAACAAGAAACAATGTTTACCACTGGCCATTAAGTTTTTCAAATTACTCTACCCTCTCCACACTCATCAGCTCGAGCCACACCACTATGAAAAAGTCTATTGTCTAGGGTGTTTCTATTGAAAAATGCCCTATGGAGTATTTTCCCCACGGTGGTCATATTGGATCACAAACGGTAACATACATGTCAAACCATCAGTTTTGTACTGCATAACATTTTTGTATAATCTACTCTCATACGCCTTAATTGTGTTACTATAATCTCATTTCATGTTGATACACACATAGAAAATTTTGGTATGATTTGTTTAATAAATCAAAGACAAAAGGACCATAAATTGGAGCTTTTATAGCATTTTCTGGCTTGTCTGAAACTTGTAAAAGTGTTTCTAGGCAGCTCATTGGTAATCTGAGACACTTTTGGGTCATATCTTTGAAATGAACATCCAATTGTGATAATTCAAGTACCAAATTGGTTGACCAAATTGTTTCTTTTAACATGCTCTATTCAATAAGCCTAGCAAAAACAACTTAAAAATAACTTAAAATTTTAGTGGACATCCCTACTAATACAGTAGTGTATAATTCCCCTTTAAGAGCATCCCTGTACAAACTGAACAGATAAATCCCAGACAGTGAAGACAATACCATATAAGGTTTGTTTGACCTCTAGATTGACCTCCAATCAATTGAATTAAAGTCAAGCAGCATGGGACCCACATCTCAGCTTCTTACTTTTAACTTGACATTTGAAGGATATCAACAAGCTCAGGATTGGTTTATTCTACTGAAATACTTTTAAAGGGCAGTTGGGAGAACACAACAAACATAGAATGAGTAAATTGAGCGATGCTTCAGGGTAAATAATTTATGTCCCTGTCAATATGTAGATCATTGTAGTGGGGTTAATTTTTTAAGATGAAGTCCATTTTTAACTCCTTTTGTGTTATGCCACTTAAATCGCCACTTAAATCTAAACGTGGACAATTGGACATACATGTGAAATTGTTCTCTAACCATTCAAAAGTATAGGGGGCTTTATTCTCTAAACTGAAATGTCCTGAGTATTTCAAAATGACATGGAAAATAAGGTAGCGGGAGGTGGTGACGTCTTTGGGGGCTTTTTTTTTTTGGAACTCCCATATATTTTTTCTCTCTGATATGATCCTTCATTTTTCAAGAGCTGCTCACAACACTTCCTTAAAAATACACTGTTCCATAGCAGACTTATACCAGGGAGATGGGAGGAGCTCCCTGCTTTTACAATGAACACACCATGTCCCTTGCATAGGATGTTAAATGGAGGTCCTGTGTGTTGGAGAGGAAAAACCTATGCCACGTCAGAAAACTACTCCAATCTTTTTCATGGAGTAGGGGCAAACTTGGTGAAATGGTATCAATCCTAATAACAGAGGTGAGAACTGGAAATTATTTAAAGAAAAGCGATACCCAAGGAAATAATCAATTTCATAGGAAAGAGCACAATGCGAGGAGCAATCTTAAAAAGTTTCATCAGAATCAATTATAAAATAAGAGAGTTATGGAAGTTTGAAAAGTCTTGTTGTATCTTCTATGGGGGGTATTTCAAATGGGCAATATTGCTTCAAAATGGCAGATTTTATGGACAACTCTCCATTTGTTTTGTACACAAATTTGATGTCTTACTTCCATTTGAGCTCTACACAAGTCATGGGACCATATATTTCACACCACGTGCTGATGAGCTCAGAAGGAGGTACTGGTAAGATATATTTTGAAAGATAATGGGGAAAATCTGAAAATTTGTGTACAAACCAAATCTAGAGTTGTCCACAAAATTGGCCATTTCGAAGCAATATTGCCAATTTGAAGATCCCCATTAAGGGTACAACGAGACTATTCACACTTCCATAACTTTCTTATTTTATTACCAATTTTGATAAGACTTTTTTAAAATTGCTCCTGTCATTGTGTTCTTTCCGATTAAATTGATTATTTCCTTGGGTATCGCTTTCCTTTAACTCATATTCCCCCTTCCTGTCACATGCAAAACAAATCAATAACAAAAACAAAGATATGATAAGAATTCTATTTGCTTACAGTGTGTTTCTTGTAGTGAGATGGTTCAGTAGTCATTTCACAGACATATTCCCAATCACCGTCCACTATCACTAGCTGAAGATGGTGCACATAGGACATATTACTCCAAGGCAAATGAAGCTTCCAAAACTAAATACTTTGATCACAGTTTTCATCTGATCTTATGGTGACTTTGAAATCTAGTACATGTAAAGAAAGTGCTCTCCTGTCAAATGATGTCTACGATAAGATCTGCTCATATTTCTGTTTTATTCCCATATCTTCTGGATATTGTTCACAGATTACATTCCAGGTGTGAATCCAAGATTCTCAATTTGAATATATTGCACAGGCCCAAATGTCTGGGGACAATAGTAGCTTTATTATGTTTGTGCATGGGCCGATACTTTCAATTGTGTTACGTAAGGCTGCATCCGCTAATTCCACCAAGGTGATGACTGAACATCAAATCTTAACAAAATGAAAGTCAAGTTTGTCAAAGAAAGGGCTGAGTGCACTGTGAAGATTTTAACTCTTCACAAATAGAACACAGTGAACTACGACAGTTGATTTATGGCACTTAAAGATGCAAAATAAACTCAAAACAATGTGGCAGTCATGGGTTTTGATTTGGAGCTGAAAAGTTAAACATCAATTCAATGCACTAGATCCTGAATCTAGATATCAATTGATCATAATTTTCAAGCAGATATCTTTTTGAGATGGTGCACATATCTTCCAAGCCACATTATAAAGTTTCCAATCCAATGACAGGTCACAGTTTGCATCAAGTCTTGATTACTGCAAGTCAAGTGAGGGCAAAGAAATTAGTTCTGTCCAGTTTTAAACATCAATTCAAAAGACAATACAATGTAACTCGGCAGGACATTGTCAGACGGAAGTCACAAAAAAACAAAATGAAAAATAGACTTTTAGCTTTAAATTGTTGTATGATAAGCCTATGGAAACCCTCTGACTATAATTTTAAATAATAGAGCTCAAGTTTCTGTAAAGGAAGTGCTGAGTTCTCTGTTGAGTGTAAAATATTTATTAAATAGACTTTATGACATTTATAAGCTGATCATATTTCTCCGGTAGATCTTCAAAGCGGATATCTTCTGGATTCTCTAAAGCTCTTTATCCATAATTTCCTCTTGGATATGATCCAGTCCTAACCATAAACAATTCTTATCACTATCCCATAGCAGTCAATGGGAGGCGGGGAATCTTCAACTTTCATGGAGTGGATCAAAATTCGCTGATCCAGACTTGGTGAAAAGCACTGGAAATACCACCTTAATGAGCTAAATTTCTGAGACCACGAAGCAAAACAATCTGTCCCACCCCGAAGAGCTTCGGGCATGATCGGCCAGGGAAAGCTGAGAATTTAATTGACTTTACCAGATGGAGGGATGGTGGATAAACAAGGCATTACATAGGTCTGGCAGTGGTCAGGTGATGGATGACACCTGTTCTCGGGTAAACATCCATGGTGTCAAATTACCCATCGAAGCTGAAGATTCCTGTCTATAACTGAATCCACTTGCATCCACAAATTGGCACCAATATTGAAGTTCGGCAATTAGTGAAACATGGCATTAGAGAATCAAATAATGTGAAACTACTCATGATTATAATAGGCGCATTGATGCTCACATAAATTCATGCTTTAAATTCAACACACATTCACAATGTTTGTATTGTAGCATCGAAACCAGGTAAATTGCACACTAAACAATCCCTCCTTGGGAATCACTCAAATAAATTTGCCACTCGTTTTCCTTGCTGAAACAACACGTTCGTGATGCTGATATTCAATTATATAAAGTACAATGTCCTCAGAAACACAGAAGCTGACTATCAAATTTCTAACAAAATCACCACAGCATTTTTTGGTTCAAAAACAAAAAACACTTCCAATATTGATGAAGTTCCATGCAGCGCAATCATAGATGAAAATCAATGCCTATAGTGACAACTTCAAAATGTACACAATGGACACTTCAATCTGAAGGTTCAATTAGCCCAAATATATTATAGTCCAGCATGGATGTGGGCCGTGAATTTGCCCCAATGCTTCGTTCGTTCATTGACATAGAAGAAAACGCTATAGATGATCCTCCTGCCTCTCAAGCAGATGCAATCGTATAATTCTTACCACAAGAACTCCTCAGAGTGAATCCTTGAATTCAGTTTCTCAAATTCCTAGAAAACATAGGTCTGAATGTGAGCCAAGATCTCCTTCAGTTCTCTCATTAGGCTTACCCATGAAGTAGGGACAGAAACGAACAAAAAGAAAGAGAGAGAGAGGAAAGAGAGAGAGAGAGAAGAGAGAGCAATATAGACAAACAGAGACACAGATCGACTTGACCATGGAGCTAGAGCAGAGAGAGAGATAGAGAGAGAGAGAAGAGAGGGAGATATATGTATATGCAAGAACAGATATTATGTAAAGATTAAAAAAAAAAACTGAAGAGAGGCAATGACAGAACAAAATCATGAATACAGAAATATGAGAGAGACAGAGAACAGAGATGAAAAGAAAAGAATAGAGATACAAACCAAGTAGGATTATGTTCCTGTTGATGAAGCAGATAAGTGGAACAGTGCCATACCAGTTACCATAACCAACACATAAACAAGTATTTCCTTTTATGATGATAGCCAATGACATCATCCATCAGGCATATCAAAGAAAGATCGTGATGATGGAAAAGTTTGGTGTGTTACAATGACATTGTGGTTCACAAAATTAATGTATGGTCTCAAAAGAAATATTTGATAGAAATACTCTGTGCAATATAATTTTTTTTTCAATTGTCACAAGATAAGGTGCCAATTTGTATAGATTCTCATAATTATTTTTATATTTTTATAATATTTGTAATCTTAAAAGACATTATATTAAATAGGAATGTGCTTCTCTCAGCCTCACTTATAATTGATCTTTAACACCTCCTACCCCCCCACAAAAAAAAAAAACAAACAACACACACACACAAACAAAACAAGGCATATGAAATACACACACCCAAGGGAATAAAATGCTCAACATCGCCATTCCAATTTTTTTTGGGAAAAATATTGTGATGTTTCAAATTCTGTCCATTCCAAAAGGGACTAAATCCAAAACAGTCATTCCAAAGGGATAAATCCAGTCTGTGGATTCTAATATCTTAACTTTAACAATGTCCTTCGGATATATCTGATTTTTGCACACAGGGCAGTAGATATTTGAACTAAATCTTGAAGAAATTGAATAATTTTGATAATTTTTAAGAATTTATAAAATATCTTGGATTTAGTCCTTGAATGAAAATATTGAACTGACTGAAAACAAATTTTGGCGAAAAAAAAATTTCTTCAAAATTCAATAATTTTAGTTTTATATTTATTCATACACGTTCCGATAACATTTAAACACAATTTTTAGCTGACAAAAATTCAAGTAGGCCAACATAATGGGAAAATACGACGATTACGCGGAGTTTCATTCCAAAAGGGACCTAATATCCATAGAAATAAATTTCAAAAATTCAAAAGAATAAAAATTTATAGCTAGATTTTTTCATTGTTATCAAAATTCTAAGCAATTTGTACTAGCATGTGCTACACAAAATTAATGTCATATGGTCACCGTAATGATAAATAAAAAGCTCACTGAATTTACTCGAAATCTCCAAAATGTGGATCTTAGTCCCTTTTGAAACAGAACTCTCATATACAGGGTGTTCGAAAAAAGGAAACCCACTTTATCAACAATAATTCAAAACAATATTCCAATAATAATATGAGATTCTTATATCACTGTTAAAGTGCCACGATTGCCATTCTAATGAATACCTCCCTCATCACCAATGTCAGACGCAGTCACTAAACCCCATTGTTTTGAAAGTCTTGTAAAATTGTGCCGCTGGTTCACTTCATCGCACCTTGAGAGGTTGTGTGAAATGTGCCTGGAAAGGAAACCCAACTTTGACATCAATACTTCAAAGAATATTGTCAGTGGTGCATTAATAATTTAATATCACTGAAAGTACAACTCATCGATATACCTCCTCAAGCTCATAAATATCATGTCATCACTGAACCCCATTGTTGAAAAATTGTCTCGCAAAATGTGAAGGTTCTCTTTCATGCTCCTTGAGATGGTTCTTAAAGATTCCTAAACAAAGTCTAAGTTAAAGCATTCCATGTGACTTAAAATTAAAATAGTTTATAAATGGGTGGATAATTTTACTTATTTAGTCTCTTAATCCTAACCAATCCAGCAAATTTCAACATGTTACTGTCCACGACAACTCCAAGAACCTTCAAGTTCCCCATGGATAATGTACAGAAGCAAGATATTTTCAGAACAATGGGTTCATGATGTGTACATTGGTCGATGCTGAAAAGATATCAATACAAATGATAGCATGAGTGCACTTTCCAGTATAA